>JACEVL010000381.1:60000-152500 GCA_020284085.1 Aporrectodea caliginosa | reverse complement strand
CACACATAAGCGCATGTACACTTACTTGCTTACAAATGTACTCTCAAACGAACGCTTGCAAATTGTACATCTATAGCCACACATACCTAGACTCGGTTTTGGAGCGGTTGATAAGATCTGGTTTATGTGCGAGCTCTGTGTCTCTTTAACAATCAGTTGGACTAGTTTCTGCAAGCTCGAGCAGACTTTGAGTTTAAACTGGTGTGTCAACATGCAATGGACAGTTTCTAAAAGAACCATAACTTAATGCCAATGCAATCATTTCACTGATGCCACACTATTGGAAGGCCACTATGTTGCACTTGTATTCATCACTAATTAAATTTTGTCTAAATTTTTAAGCATCACCATCACGCTTTGTATTAATTACACTATTCTATAGAATTCGGTACGCTTCATTTTAAAGTTTTATTAGAACGAGAAATCTATAGATGAGAACTTCACGTTATTTAGATTCTGATAATGTATACCGTTGAAGCACTTGTGTGCCCTTCTCGCAGACTTTTCATCACAGCAAAAACCCGTGTAAAGGAGATATGCGATGAAAAATTTGGAACTTAGACACGTTGAGGCGTACAAATTAACGATTTCAGAAATGCACATTCAAATGATTACAGTTTTAACTTTACATTAGTTGCTAGTCGCGAAGCGACGTCGCTTTCCACAGCTTCCGTGCGGCGGCGGCGGTGGCGGGGGAGGGAGCAGCCTCAACCCCTCGCAATACGCTCCCATACACCTCCTCGTATTATGGTCACATGTCTTATCAGATAATGTTTCACAAAACTTAACAAAGTATTACGTTGTCGCATTGGCAATGAACACTATGTGGCACAATTTCTCAATGCACGACGCTCTCTCATGCAACTATACCACCTGTGCAGCTATAATTTTAAGAAAGAAGCCTTAAAATTATACTTGTGCAATTCTATGTGTTTCTACTTCTCAAGTTTAAGAAAGCAAACTTGGGCATAGATTACGACAATCTCAAAGTTTTAATTCCTTCGTTCAAGAAAAGGGTTGCAAAATACATCAGAATCAAAACGTTTCACCGAGATTTTGGTTTTGTGAACGATTTTTAAACACTGCCCACCCAAAACGCTTTAAGTTTTACGAAAAGTTCACAAAGATTCAGAAAAGTTCCACAAAGGTTAGCAATGACGAGAGTTTCATAAGTTTTTGGTTTTGTAAAGTTCGCAAGAATCTGAAAAGATCTTACGACTTTAAAGATTTTGGTTTCATAATATCCCTCTCTTCTGCTAAACCATACTAAAAATTCCTCTGTTAAACTCCATCATTTTACGCATCTCTCCCTCCAAAACTAGTTAATGCACTTCTCGCCAGGCGAAAATAATGATTCTGCTCTTAATCGGGTCGATTAAAATTGACAATTACCGAGAGTACGCATCTCTCTCTCTCTCTCTCTCTCTCTCTCTGCCTCTGTAAATGTCGCTTGCTAAGCAAAAAATTACCCAATTGAGGTTTTTCCATGCCACATGAATCTCAAAGAATTTGAGATTTTACAGAATTACGAACCATTTGTTGAAATTTTTGGAGAACTAAAAACTGTTGATTGCCATTACTGTCATCGTCTCGTGAAAAACTAAAGATGCTAATTCGCACAATAAAGAAGTTAGCTAAGAAACTTTATAAGGCTGAATTGAATTATCAGTACTTTTATTATGCCCAAAGGCAGAAACAAATCAGACGTCACAACATACATACAACATTTATACATACATGAATGTAATTATATGAATGTTTAAGGGAAAAACTCCGCGAGAATGAAGTTTCTGGAGGGCATACCATCTCAATATTCTACTGTCAAGCTAGCTTTGAATGCGAGTTTCAGGTAAAGTCGTAAAGAAGATGCAAATAATTGTATCGTGTTTCAAAATGCACGTCACCTCAGCATGGCCATGTCTAGATTATACACAATGTGATAAGTTTAAGCCTAA
Organism: Aporrectodea caliginosa; assembly: GCA_020284085.1. Taxonomy (NCBI): domain Eukaryota; kingdom Metazoa; phylum Annelida; class Clitellata; order Crassiclitellata; family Lumbricidae; genus Aporrectodea; species Aporrectodea caliginosa. Next base: position 150,545 of record JACEVL010000381.1, on the reverse strand, counting down.
GTGTCTTGGTAATGAATGATAAGGTGCCATGCATATAAGGATTAATCGAGGATAAAATTTATATTCATTCAAAAATGCACGACAAAACAGCCTCTTCACGACTAAATATGCGAAGCCTACTTATGATTTTCTATTGAGTAAAGGTCTAATGAATTGCGAAAACCTTAAAATAGTATAATTGTAAGACAACTGTTGTAAAAGCATGCCAAGCGAGCTCTTGAAAGACCCCTCCATATAACAATGAAAACACTAGGTTCGCTAAGAAACCACTCAACTTAACTCTACAAGTCGGCTAGAAACTGATAAGTGTGTCATGTAAAATCACTCATTCTATAATATAAACGCCTACAATTGGTATGTTTGCTCTAGAATATGTCAATAATATGCTTACTGAGAGTATAAAAGTAGGTTTTGAGCTATAGAAAAACTAAATTCGGGCGAATATAAGCACTGAACGTTGATGAGTGTTTTATAATTCACGATTTTCACAAATTTCAAAAGCGTAGCAAGAGATGTTGAACCCTCCTTGCATTAGCTCTTATTCACTCCGCCACTCGCTATGCTAATGCTAACTCTTAGTAAGATGGAATATGTCGCGCTCATGTAGTCTGTTGATGCAAAATATTCATAGCGATCTGTATAGTGATTCAAAATAAATGTCAACTCAGCCCACTCAATGCTAGATTAAACATAATTTGATAACTTTGCTTCTTAGTAATGTGCTATAGAAGGCTAATGTGAGGGTTGTACGCTTAAAATATAAATTACAATGAGAAAACGCCCTTAAACTGTACGCCTATGCCCAACATTGTTCATTCTTAAAGTTAAAGCTATGTGCAACTACTCAAAATTATACAGTCAGGCAATAATGTCCGTCAAATTAGCCGAGTTTCAAGTAAGTGAAACCTAACTCAGCCCATTTCTCTATAATTCGAGGTGGCTACTAGAGCATGTCGCTGTGAGTGTGTGTGACGTCAAACCCTAAAGAGCTCCTTATTGGATAATTTTATAATTCACTGGCTTGTACTGTCTTTGGTTGCAAGTATAAACGCATAATGTATTGACATACGCGGCTTGATTGTACTAAGAAAGCTTGCAAAAAGGGCGCCTTGCAATGCTTGAGCAAAGATGGATGATGCGTATGGGCGCTAGATGAATGCTATGGAGTAAAAATTGAGTGCTTGCCTAGGTGAAAAGATTGTATTGCTTGAACGAATTGTCATCTTGCGCGTATAAAAATTGGCAGCGTGCCCGTGTGTGAAAGGCCCAAATGGAATGCGGAACTTGCAAATAATGAATATTCATTGAGCTTTGCTAAGTGATGTAGTGCGAATGAAGAAGAATGGGGAGGGGTAGGCACACGCACGCCGCCTTTTAAGACGAGGCACCCTTGAAAAATGACCCTTGACCAAGTTTAATGGCCATCTGTTTCTAGCTGAGGCGGTCGTTTGACCTTTGACCTCCAAAACGGATATTACCAGCGACTTTTAGTTTCAGTTCTCTGAAAAACTGATATTAATACCGTATTCCGAAACTGGCTCTCAAAACGGGCTGCCACATTGGGATATAGTAACCTACTTGCGTATGTAATCGGCTCCTAATGTCAGAATGCACACTTTTATTTCTGTATGGAATTCTTCGATTTCTTTCATTCGTATCTTCTGCTATTCATAAAAAGTTTTTTTCTATCTTTCATTCAAGTTCCTCCGTCTGTCACGATGAGCCTAAGGAGAGAAAAGGCCAAAGGGACTCATTAAAAGTACTTTTAAAATATCCAGATACATAATTATATTAATGCATAGACACGCGCATAAGCTCATACAGACATAGATACATGCATGCATACATACATGTATATCTTTATGGAATGCCCTTCCCTTCACTTTGCGTGAGACTTTCCTTTCTGGATCATTGTCTTCATCTCTCTCTCTCTCTCTCTCTCTCTCTCTCTCTCTCTCTCTCTCTCTCTCTCTCTCTCTCTCTCTCTCTCTCTCTCTCTCTCTCTCTCTCTCTCTCTCTCTCTCTCTCTCTCTCTCTCTCTCTCTCTGTCTCTCTCCTTAAAACCTGTTTCTTCTCTCGGAGTTCTCGCACTGGGAGCGCTACTGAATGGCGACGGCTGTGAGCGGCGCTATATAAATTACTAATTACATTACATTACATTACATATATGCATGCATATAAACATACATACTTGCATACACAAATACATACATACATACGTTCATGTATACAAAATTATATACTTACATACATTTTCATTCATTCATTCATTTCAGATATTTATATAGCGCCTCTTCAAGATTTCTACTCAGAGGCGCTCCCGACTACAGCGCGGACACGGAATCGGAGTTCCACGCCGAAGCGCATGAGCAATTGCGAGTGAAGGACTTGCCCAGGGTCCCTACGCGGCGGCTTGAGGTAGATTCGAACCCGCAACCCTCCGGCTGCAAGGCACCGAACATACCTCTACACCACCGCGCCCCGGTAAACATGCATACATTCATGTTTACAACATACATATATGCATACATACATACATACATACATACATGCATAAATTCATACATGCATACATTCCTGTATACATACATGCATGCATACATACATACATACATACATACATACATACATACATACATACATACATACATACACACACACCATACATTATACATACATATCAGTAGAATCGAAGACGAAGACATTGCTGCAGCAGCAGCAGCATGATGACAATTATATGGCGGTCATTGGTGCATGTGACATCGTGGCAATCATTGTCACCGATGATGACAGGCTGATGTTCTGCACTGTCAACAACGAACGCCAACACACAAGGAAGTCACACGACAGCATCAGAGTGCAAATATAATGACGCCATATCATATATATGTATATCATATGCATGCGTAGTATACATGCCACAAATGTAAGTACAATGAGTACATACATGTATAATATTCAGATATAATGTGCAGTTACAGTATGCGCATACACTTGCACACAGACATACACATATAGAGATACATTCACGCAAACATACATGTGCACAAACATAATACACAAACGTATTGTTGTACTCGGCGTATTATATAGAACTGAATACGTTAAGCTACCGTGTGTTGTATACGCCTTCTGTACATCTGTCGTGAAAATTCAACCGTACACAGGTGATGTGTTAATTTGTGACTGGATTCTGGTTGTTGGTCCTACTCCATCGCTGTTTTGTCATCAACGCAGAGAGGCCTTCGTGTCTTCTAGCGTGGACGAAGGTCTTGTTTCTTCTTGATCCGTTTTTCGTCACAGCGGTTATCTTTGGATATGTTTTGTTCTTCGCGAATTTTTCTCTGCATGGTTCTGTCACATGCATCTCAGGTTGACTTCTTCGTGTTTGTGAGTCAATGAAAATACCTTGGAAATTAAATATATCTTATCTTAAAGAGACAACCTGTGCCAATATACCTGTGCATAACCTTGAACACTAAAATCCTATTAAATATAACGGGCTCTAGAAGACTCCCCGGGGATACCCTTCTGCAAGGAACACCAATCCACTTCCCCAGAAATCTTCCAAATGTGACAGGGTCTTTTGTCCTTTTCTGGGTTTGCCCTATGTATTAAACCGTTTATCTGCTGTATGCATGTATAGTTGAATTAATAAAGAGACGATGATGATAAAGGCAAAAAGAAGAATTGCCTGATAGTGAACTAGAATTTTAGACGAACGATGAAAACTGACCAAATCCACTGGGCAACAAGACAAGAACTTAACACCTTTATATTTTGACATGCAGCCGCTCGCAGCAGTATCTCAAATAAGATGCGCTGAAAGGCTGTGTTACGTTGCTACTTGCTACGCATGCATGGTATTGTAATCTCATGCTATTCAATTAATCTATAGTAATCTAAACTCTACATAGCGCTTCTGTAGGGTTCTTTGCATACTATTGATCGCTTATCTTGTAAAGTTACATTATGGGTATATAAGACTGGACGCATTATTTGCTGGACTCGTTTTGGAGTGTGCAAGGATCGTCATCTTTAATTGCGAGGCACATCAAAAATGACCATCGAGATCGCGGCCTCTTTCACGCCGCTCAGCTTTGAGTGGATGGCTGCATTCAACTCGACAACGATACAATTATATTGGAGAGTATGCCTCCATCAGCGGATTGCCGATATTAATGTGGTCAGAAATCTCATAGACATCAACTATCTGGTAGTGAATGAAACGCGGAATTTCCCACAGCCATACAGTTATATAGGGTGAACGGCTTTTCTGTGATGCAAGCGTTGCGTGGAACGATAACCGATAGCTTTGAGCGTTCGCCTTGCAACTCGTATATTAGCTTACGTGGGTTCTAACCGCCTCTGACACGATTACCGTGCACAGGGACCTTGAGCTAGCCCTTCACGCAAGCACAATAATTACTTAGCGCCGTCAGTCGAGACGTAGTCATGAGAATGATGAGATGTAGAAATTCTTGTGTGAATTTTTGTGTGTGTTAGATGCACTGAATGTACCTATTTATTATATTTCTGTTCACGTGAGGAGCAAAGCTTGCTTGCAGATGAACGCTTTGGTGTTAATTAACTTGAACTTAGTTTAAACTATAGCGTAGACTCTGATTTCTACTTAAGCGGAGATACCAAGGTTACTCATTACAATTGCTATAAAAGACTAGACCTGACATCTGAAGGTTTAACACTTTAATGAAGAGCTGCATTGGTTTCCCAGTCACTTTTAGTACATGTTCATCGTTAAAGTGTTAAGTGTGTTGCAGATCTCTTATATAAAAGCTGTGCAACTTTAGAAGCTGTTAAAATTTCCGCACAATCCACTAAATTTTCCGTTGCAGCATCCGCCTTTTCCAAAGGATGCGTCCATATCGCTTCCATTCGTCCAAGATAGCTTTCCTTATCAGCTGGAAGAGTCTCTTTCCCTATTATCGCTACTAAAGTAATGGACCGTCTATGAATGACGAAAGCGCCATCTTCAGGAATGATCGTAAATCTAATGACTGCCAGACAAATGTGTAATAGCTCAGAATGCCTGGCCCCATGCAATGGTCCTCCAAATGAAATTCTGGTTACACTAGCAGGATATTCAGGTTACACTAGCAGGATATTCTTAAAAGATATTCTTACTTACTTACTAACTTGTAGTTACGGAGCAGATAATAGAAGATGCTAAGATGTCTGTTTGTTAATCTATCCTTACCAACAAAAGAAAAGATAGGCCTATTAGTGAAAAGAAATCTTGCTATTAGATTTCTTGCTTTCTTGCTAACAAACGTTAATGAATCCCTTCTTGATTTTTATCCATCTAGTTTAACTTGCGGGAATCTTGCTTGATTGCTTGCTTGATTGAGCCACAGGCTAAAAAGTCAAATCTTGCGACGACTAGTTCGATCACTTACAATCATTCAATCGTCGTGAAACTTGGCAGATAGACTCGCCCTCGCACACACTTCATTCTATCAAAATTTCAGCTCCCCAAAAAGGCTAGCTTATAGAATCGGGGACTCAACTTTTCGAATCGGGGAATCCCCTTTTCCGATACGCAGCGTTGCCATTGGCCAGCGTTGCCATTGGCTGCAACAGAAACGGGCGCGCTGCATCATTAAACGGACGCTATGTTGTAAAATGAACGCGGACTATATATTTGTAGAGGTAACTGCTTCATAAGACGCATTATAGGATACTAGATGGATATAGTAAAAAACTTTGTTTTTACGGGCTGTATTTTATTATACCTTTAAACGAATGTGATGCGCAGTCATTTTCAGGGCTTGTTAGTCTATAGATACCTTGCAGTCATACATTGTGGGTAGCATACCAGCTCATGTGTAATAGCTCATGGTAATAATTGTGAAAGTGTAACAAGACAGTCAGGGAACTGATTCACGTTTTGACGCATGTTGCTCGCGTTTCATTCAAGAACATAGTCTGACGTACGTATGCATGTACGGTAGGCCTACAAGTCTATAGATATACTACGATATATTGTCGGTACTTATGATATGTAGAACAAATTGTAGACTATGTAGAACACGCGTTGTGCTTAAGCATCTAGACTTACCAGTAGGCATATAAATACCCATATATAGGCCTATATATGCTCCACAAACTATACCTGTAAGCCTATAGATGTATACGTATATGCCCTTGTCACTCATAATCTGACGTTCATTGCACTGGCGCTGTATAAGCCACATGTTACTCTACTTAACAAACTGATAAAGTAACAAGAACCCCAGAGGCAACGAATGATCTTGACCCGTTCGGATACACCCTATGATCGGGTGAAATGTGTCACGTAAACATGTTTGTGACATATATATGGCATATATACACAGGACTCGCATGTATATATGACATACATATCTAGTATCTACACACATATGGTTATATATATATGTGTGTGTGTGTGTTTATTCGTGTGTGATTTACGTGCGTACCTCTGACGTGTCTATGAGTGCTTCATTGGAATTGGAAATACTGGACGGGGCTCTGTCAACATACATCGACAGGTCTGGTGCCAGCCCGCTCCACGGTCGCTGCTGTCTCTGACTGATGAGTATTTTTACAATCTAATCCGTTATCCGCGTCCACTTCTGCGCCCAGATGCGGTGACTGCGTTTTCGGCAAATTTATGTGGCCCTTAATGTCTAGCCACTTGATCTGCAACGTCACGCGGTCAATCCCAGCGAGGCTGCTTTGGCCAGGCGCTTGCACAGTTTACCCTTCATGGGAGAACAACAATCCGCCTTGGGCAGCTCACCCTGGTCAGTATGCCACGACTGAGTCACAATCAACAACCCCAGACATTTAATGAGGTAGATCGACATTTAGGGCTATGATCATGCATCGTGAGCTTCACTGTGTCAGCACACTGTATTCCTTATAGTTTTAGTTCGGTCCATCCTCCTTGAGTAAATTGCCCAACAACCTGCGACATTAGATCCTCATTCTCTCTTTGCCTCCGCAAGCGCTTGAAGACCAATCTGTCCTATTTAATTCTGGTCTCATATTGTGTTTGGTCGGGAGCGTCTCTGATGAGGCTCTCTTGAAGTGGCGCTATGTGAATTTTAAATTACAGTGATACAGTTACATACATTTGAAACAGATACAGGTATACGTATGTGTGCATGCATGCGTATGCATGGTTGAATGCACTTATACAAGTTATACATACATATATAGAGGCGCTATAACAAGTGTTCAAATACAATGCAACACAATACAATACAATATATACATACAGACATGCGTAAATGCATTTATAAGCATACATATATACATACATATTTACATGCATTTATGCACATATCAGGTTTGGGTACATTACGTCCCAAAAACTCAATTAAATTACAATTAATTTTGTATTATTTTAGTCAATTAAATTACAATGTCTATTATAAATACACCTGCTTTCAGCCTTGGTCAATTAACTTACAATTACATTTGTATTTAGTCAATTAAATTACAAATTACAATTGCACCTGTTTTCAGCTTTGGTCAATTACAATCACAATAACATGTACTTTTCAGTTAACAGGTTACTGCCCGATAGCATCATTATGTAAAGAAACAAACAACAAGTCTAATGATTAGTAATGAATAATAATCACACTAACATCACGCAACGGCACCGGAAGAGTTTATTGCAATTAATAAAAGACCAGGTTCTGAAATTTATCCACTTTTAACCTTGTTGTTTCTGGCCTAAATATCTTGCCTGCCCTGTGGAAAATTCTCTCAACTGGAGCTGCAGAAGCTGGAATCAAAAACACTTTCTTGTGACTTGCTGTGCATATCACTCTCGTAGTCCAGTAGCCTTAATTTGATAAATTCTGTTAGTTTGTGTCTCAAAGCCAGTGCCAAGTCGTGTTGCTGAGGCAGCACAGCACCTGCAGTGCAATCCATGAAACTGAACAGCTTCACTTCTTTCTTCACTGGTTCCTGCACGTCAACTAATCCAGTGACTGAAGATATGACTGAAGATATGACTGAAGATATGACTGAAGATATGACTGAAGATATGACTGAAGATATGACTGAAGATATGACTGAAGATATGACTGAAGATATGACTGAAATCAGGAAACCGAAAGACTCTCTCCAGCAAAAATCTGTATTTTGTTGATCACGTTATTCTTGATTTCCTCTACTTGTATATATATATGTCAAAAGCTAGCCCAAAGTTAACTAATTGCAAAATCAATTACAGCATGACAATTATAATTACATCCATTGCATTTACAATTGAAATTACATGTAATTGATTATTATTTCACAGATCAATTACAATTACAATCGACATGACCAAATTGTAATTAATTACAGTTGAATTATAATTACAATTGCAATTGACCCTAGCCTAATATGTACATACTTACATACATGTATATAATGTACTTCCGTATATACATTGTACTCCACTACATCAACAAAAACCAATCCAATCAGACCCATTCCCAAAAATCCCCAGATCCCAGCCACTCAAACCCATGTACACGCCAGAAAACTATTCCTCAGCAAAACGCAATTCACTCAGGCAGACCAAACCCATCCAGGAAGACGAAGTGAGATCATTTGTCGACAGAAGCATGACGACATCTAAATATTCGATTGCAGTTTCTTGCAAAGAAACCCGACGGATAATAATCGTCTAAGACATCGAGTATCCGCAAATAAGACCGTGCGGCGCGTGCGAAGGTCGGTGAGCCGCGCGCCAAGCGCCTTCAGCGATATTTGCCCACGGAATACGTTTATTCGGCAGCGCTGCAGCTGGCTCTGAAGAAATCTCGCATCGAGTCTCGTTCGTTGGCCTTTGTTCGCCCAGTCAGCAACACTTGCTTCGTTCGACTTCTTCCTTGCCATCGCCGTTGACGAGTGGCTGCTTCATACAGCGTCGAGTAGAAGGTGTATAGACACAGCAGACCATTTGCACACCATTATCAGAATGTGTCACTTGCAGCGCTATATTGCTTAATCTCAGATGCAAGCCAGATCAAAATACGCATTGACGTATTCGCTTCTTATGCAATACACATGCATTCACTTATTCTCACAGATAATTTATACATTATACAGACACAAACGCACACACACAAATTGCATGAACGCATTTGCGAAACTGTTGAATTTAGAAGGGAGCGAAAGCTATGTAGGAGTCTAGTAAAACAATAGCGAGTGACTTCATGGAATTTTATTGTTGCTTGGTCTTCGAGTGACTTCGTGGAATATTATCTTCGCTTCGTCTTCATCGGTGAAAACTTCGCCGAAGAGTAAATCGACTCCTTAGACACAATAGATCTTCGCCCATCTCGACTGCTTCTAAGGCACCAGAACTGTGTTTCTTCTTCGCGTTCTCTTCTGACTTAGCAGACTATTGCACCAGTTCAGAAAGATTTATGGCGCAAAAATAACTCCTTAAGCCAGCGTTTCCCAGACTTTTTTGGCCACGGAACCCTTCGCTTCATAATATTTTCTGGCGGAACCTCAAGCGTTTTGAGGCCAATATCATTACATAGCGCCTAAGAAGCGTGCTAATATAGGCCTTACTAAACACACACTCGTATAAGCACTCTATAAAACAAATTCTGCTCTTATATCAAAATTAAAGTGCACTTTTTTAAACCACGACTCATGGAGCACAATAGGCCTATAATATTGGGAGTAGGCGTACATGAAGTTTATTTTTTCTTCTCATGACAATTTTTTTATATTTTGCTTGATGCTTGTAAGCTGGATTCTTCTGTCAGGTTCAGCATTTAGGTTAGTCGATTTCTATATATTTTTTGTTTTTGTTGCAATATAAGCGTAATATGAGATTCCAATTTCGCTCAAATTCGTTGTGTCAAATGGCACACTAAACGCAAATTGCACGACACGTGGTCTTTAATTAGCCTGATCCAGAAATCGATCATTGAAATTCGGCTTCAGTTGCACGTCCAACGTTATGCCAATAAGAAATTCAAAATCTTTATTTGAAAAGTTACCTGTTTTTTTGGGCTACTTTCATTGGGTTTGGAATCCAATAATTATAAACCTTCATGAGAGGAAGTATTTAACCTAGTTCGAATATTATGACCTGCAATTTCTGTACGAATGTTTTCGTCGAAATCATAATCCATTTCAATAAAAAAAACTCATATAAAGTCGGATAACATTCCACATTAGCCCCATTAGTTTGAACACAAGAGGCCCAGCTCACGTGACAGTGATTCAATTTTGGAAAATATTTATGCCAGCAAAACTAAAACTGCTGTACGATTGTCTGACAACGCTGTACAATTTAAACTTTTGCGATTAATTGTGTTCGGAATTATTTTCGTCGAGATAACGAAAACAAAGATGACTACGTCTCTATTAGCCTACTAAGGACCCTGCAGTGATCTGTATAAATAGTTACTGGGTTGCTTATGGGCACTGAAAGTTCGGATTATCCCTCACTGGGGCAAAACACATACATGTACAACATTGTACATATTATGGCAGTTTTAAACTTTTGAAAAACTTCTTGTTTATTTAAAAAAAAGTCTTGAATGTTTTATTCCAATAAAATTTCTTTTAGCTACAACTTTTCGCGGAACCCCTGTGTTCACCCGGTGACCCGACAATTGCGCGACCCGACAATTCCGCGCAGGACAATTGCGCGCCGACAATTGCGCGCAAAAAAGGAACAATTCAAATTTATTTCGAATGATTTTCATTTGCTTTTCTAAAGCTTTTAAACTATTTAAAACCTTAAACATTAATGTCTATAGAGTTTCAGCTATTCAGCTACTGTTAGTGAGGCTACTATAGACAACTGTTCTACTGTTCAAATGGAAAGATTGTTTGACCATAGAAAACTGTTCTACTGTTCAAATGGAAAGATTGTTTGCGATTCCGCGTAGATAATCAATCAACGGAACTGTGCGATAGGTAGGAGTCAGCGCCATCAGGCGTCGGTTAAGTTTCATGTATTTCGACTTCGAAGCCTCTGATTGTCGATATCCAGAACGAAACCTGGAGCATGGCTGTGTTCCGTTAACAAAGTACTTGCATCCGCTGTCGTCAATTTAATACGACCTTTACAATCCCGTTTGTAGCACCTCCACGAAGTACTGCCGTCGGCGTTCGTTCGATCTTTTCTATATCGAAATCCATCAGTTATGATATGCTCTTTATCCTTCTCTGACTTTGTCTTCTCCATGGTTAAAACTGTTATACTATTAGGACGTTAGTTTTGCAAATTCGGGTATATATAGTAATCTTAGTATGCACTGCGCAAATAAGCAACCAGTGTTTAGCGTGCTGGTTAAATAAATATTCACAATCAGTTCGTTTCTATCTACAATTTAGGCACTTTGATGTTAATTGTAGGTTTCGACATTTAGGGTCAGTAACGGGGGGAGGGAGGCTAATTGGTAAGCTCGGCGCCTTGAAGGATAAATATCCAAAATAACTGGAATGAAATAAAATAACCATATTCAAATTATTTATATTAGCATATAGTTCTTTTTAGTACCTTTAATACTACACGGTGCGCGCAATTGTCGGTGCGCGCAATTGTCGGTTTTTTTTGGCCGCGCGCAATTGTCGGCGCGCAATTGTCGGCGCGCAATTGTCGGCGCGCAATTGTCCTGCGCGCAATTGTCGGGGTGCCGTTCACCCCTCGGAACCCTTGGGTTCCGCGGAACCCACTTTGGGAAACGCTGCCTTAAGCGTTATCATGTATAGCAGCATCAGATTTTCTTAAATTTAAGAGCGGATATTGAAAACTGGCGTAAATTATGCTCACAAAGCACCAAAGTAACCTCAACTCAGGCGAGCGTTATCAAAATAAGAACTCATATATAAAGTATATGTAAAATGACATTTAAATTTTATTAATAGTTTACGAGACAACGTCAAGCGGAAAAATAGCTTCCTCACTACAGCTTAATCAAATCAAATCAAAGTTTTCAACGATAATAATTGTAACAATTGTTCATCTTCAGTCTAGATCCCGTAACTTTTGACGGGTTTCCTATATGAATACGTTATTGTCGACGACTTCCGAAGTTTCTACCCATCGGAATTCGAACCTTCGACTTGACCGATTTGTAGCAGGTTTCGAATAAAGAAATGCAATTTTCGACTTTATTTGTATATCAAAGCTCAATCACAACAGAACTTGAATAGTCACATCATCTAAACGCATGGACCTATCAACGACATTTTGGACACAAAATTTCAACTTGCAGATGACCGACCACTCTTATCAAATAGTATTGGCTCTGTCTAACAATGTATTTGCGTTCATCTATCCCGCCAATTTGGCGGACCATTTCAGACTGATTTAGAAGGAGGCTTATGGCTCATCGCTATTTGTTCAAGATATGGTTTCTGTCGCAGAAAATGTTGCTAGTCAAATTTTTCCTTCCTAATCTGTGGCGTGACGTGCTTACGATTGCGTTTATAATATCGATTTAACCTTAAGCCTTAATATGTATATGGGTATGTATATAAGTAAGTAAGTATACCATTTATTAAAACCAACTGCTAACCGCACTTTGGTGTACAATCTTACTTAGTTTACAAGTCAAGAGAACAACATCCTAATTATAAAAGATTTCCGTGCAAAACTATCAGCATTAGATAAAACTCTATCGTGGGCACGAGGACGCAGAGAATAGATTACAGATTTAGTTGGGGGCAGCAGGCTGTCCAAGACATGGTCAGTATGCATCCATACAATTAATTTAGCTCCTTTTAAGTACCTCTCAAGAGCATTACGCTCGTTAACGTAAGCGGGCTTAAAGTTCATTAAGAATAACAAGCTCATATGTAAAGAAATGCTGCTGAGGTTAATGGAAAAGTCCCCACTAGCTGGCTCTCACACACACGTAGAGCCGAACTAACAGAGTTCGATATATAATCATGATCACAATTTATATTACAGACCTGTGTCTGATGACTCAAAGGAAGTGTAATTGTCATACACCTTTGAACTTGGCGACCTTTCACTCTGCGTTATTGTTTCATCAGGACACTGCAGCCTCTGGACCTCTTGATGTCGTCATACTACATACATTGCGTGGACCATCCGCTCCTTTCTGATCCCATACTCATAAATCATATGACATAAACAAGGCGAGGCATTAGAAAGGCACACATTAACCTCATTTGATATACAACGTATATTATTATTATAGACTACAGGTCGTTGTGAGCGCAGTGTGATTTGTATCCGAAGTATGCTTAGCACGAAATTATTCCTCTGGCGCTGATGACTGTTGCACCGTTACTCGGATGCGTTGGTGAATGGACAATCGCACGTGGATGTTGTCCGTCGTTGAAGGCTCCGTGCTCCATCTACGTATAACTTGGATCGCTCACAACCAAACGTATGATTGAATAAGTTTATCCTGAATGGACTGGATAGACGTCTACTGTAACACACCCTTCTGCAACAACGGTAAATTATAGGCAGTAAATACTATTCTATTCGATATTGGAATATAACAACTATAGCATGCAGATAAATATATACACTATTACATATATACACATTATTAATATACTGTAAATTTGTTGATGGGCATCAGCATGATTGTCAAATGTCTATCGTGTAAAAAATTGGGTACTGGGTGGAACTTTTGGGCAAGTGTGCTAAGAAACATGCGCTTGCATCGCAGATTGTCTGAAATATAACACAAACCTACTCCCACACCCACACCCCTCCACACACACACATATATATATATATATAATTATTTATATAATTTATATATACATTTTCGAGAAGAATTGTTTAGGCCTTCGCCAGAGGAGCTCATTGTATTAGGAGATTTTGAAATGAAATGCACGGCCGTCAACCCCTTGTTATTTCAGGATAAAGTAATTATAGAGAAGTTATTGATGCGTGAATTGAAAGCATTGAAGCGCCTCTGAGTAGTTTCCTTGAAGGGGTGCTATATATAAATTCCCGAATGAATGAACGAAGCCACGTTATAACCGCACAGAAATAACTATATACAAAGAAATAAGACATATGAAGAAGTGCAGTCATAGGTATATGACCAGGTCCAGGATGGCAAGAATCTTATATGCTGAAGGAAAATCGAATGGTAACATAGGTTATGTACCACATTTTTTATATAAATGAATCATAGGCTGCATGTAAAACGTGCACTGTTTGAACACCTTGCGGAATATAGGCCTACTGCGCACTATTGGTTGCCATGGAGACCGAGTACATTGGTCTTAACGCATGACCTGTTTATGCCGTAATGGAGATTGAAGTGTTGCTAATTTCCATCGTTGCTTCCGATACTACGCGGATAGGTACCGCAGAGAAAAAAAGCCTCGTGCCAAAGACCGAATCTTTGTCTTCATAGGTAAGTCTAGTGTAGCTCGCTGAAGAACGGCTTCCGTGTTTTGATTAAGCCCACGCTAATCTGCTTCTTCTATTGTAGCTTTCTGTCAGTCTGCTCGTTGGTTTATCTGCACCTGACTCTCTGTCACACTCTGCATGTGTCTTTCTCAATATGTGTCTCTATCTGTCTCTCTGTCTCTGCAGGTTTCTCTCCCTCTTCCCATTCAATGTGTGATTGGTCAGTTCTGCTGCAGCAGTCGGATATATTAAGATAGAAATATTTAACAGTCCATGCATGAATCGTTGAATTTAGACAGACCGTATTTTTTAAGTATGACCAAGTATAGCTTTATTCTGTCCAACGTTGTCTCTTGTAAAACAACCTTTATTTATCGAAATACGTTACACTTAACCAACCGAATCTTGTCAAAAGTCCGCTCCTAAGCCAACAAGACATATCCTGTTATAACCACCACACAGCATTCATTGCATTCTGCTCTGCAATGCCAATAATTATATCGAACATCGAATCTTACGTAGGCGTATACGTCATTCCCTGCGTGACCATTGTCGTCATCATTACCATCATCTTCGTCTCCAACTTCATGAAATCATCATCGTCATAATCATCATAATCACTATCATCATCATTATCGTTTTTGTCATAGTGCTCATCATCAACATCAAAATCATCACCATTATCATCAACATTACCATCTTTACAAATTCCTCATCACCATCTTTATCAATTCATCATCATCGTCATTATGCTCGTCATCAACATAATCGTGAAAATCATCATTGTCGTAGTCAGCGGCATCATCATCATCGTCAATAACACCATCAGCAGCAGTTGCGCGCAAATGAATTCTTGAAACTTTCTTCAGAGGTGATTCGTTAATGAGTTTTCACGGCAGCACAAACAGAATGATCGTCACCATCATCATCATCGTCGTCATCATCATCATCATCATCATCATCATCATAATCGGTGACGGTTGGAATAACACTCGTTCGACCGCAGGTGGCGTTTGATAAATTAAACGACGTGAAACGAAGGCGTACGACGTACAGAGCAAAGACTGAGAGAAGAGAAACCATGAAAACCACTCCTAGCGTCGTTCGAGTAACCCTATACCCTGTCACAATTGAAATATACATATTTGCAGACTTAGGAATGCGGCACGAAATAAGTCTGCGCGTGAAATTCGACAACCTGCCTTCCACACAGGTTGTGCACAATTAATTTTGCCACAGATTTTACCTGGATTTGAACGCTCGCTAAATTACGCAAAAGCCTCATTTCATTCCTAAATGAAATCCGTGCAATTATAAGGCGCACGTAAACCACCACTGTAGGAAGACTTGGCTTCACAGTTCACAGTCCTCGTGCTGTGAAGCCATGTCTTCCTACAGTGGAGGAGTCATTTTCGCTTGGATGACGCGTGGCAACCAATGTGGTGCAAAGCAGACAACCATCGCGGTCAGAAATTAATTAGTACATTTATGTACTACCGGCGACTCAGTTGAAGAACTTGGAACCTTGGAGTTAGCCTAATGTGAAAGAAGATCTACGTTTGTAAGTAAGTAACTACAAAGGACCAAACCTTGATGTCTGAATAGTAGCTAAAGAAATCGGTGACCGACTGCAGCACTTGCAGATTAACGTCGCTCAATTATTCAGCAACTCATAAATATTTCGAAAGCAATTTAAAGAGCAAGTTGAGAAAGACGTCATTAATTAGGTTAATCGCTTATTTAGCAGCTGCTTATTTAAGCAACAGTTCAGAGAAGGTTGGTCCGAGTTTTGAGGAATTCTCAAGGACATGTTCGGTGTTAATGTGTCTTTGGCTGATGCTCAAGTACTACAACTACAGCTTCGTTCATTATTGCACTCTACGAACCGATTGGATCGCTTTGTCCATATTATATTTATATTGTATTGTATCTATCAATTTATATAGCGCTTCTCGCAGTGCACACCAATCAGAGGCGCTCTGACCAGGACCGCTCCAACGGCGATCATTTGCTGTTGTGGGCCCTTTTGCTTAGAATGACCTTCCCCTTCGCTGTGTGCAAAACTATAATCTGCGTTCTCCTCCTCATCTTCTCTTTCCCTCAAGACATTTCTCTTTCCCCGGGGCTTCTACACTGCGCGCGCCTCTGTATGTTCCATACAGCGTTAGGCGCTTTATTAATACTCAGATACAATACAATACGATACAATACAATGTTACAACAAAAATCCAACGCAGACGAGTGTTTTTTCCTTGCATGTGTATAACTGAACATAATCATTTTTTCATCATTTTTTGTGTCGAATCGAGATTCAGTTTCAGAACGACTGGATGTTATGCGCTTCATTATGACAACGGAGACTATGATGACGACGACGACGACAATAATTATAGCCATGAAGATGACGACAGAATATAATACTGCCTTGTGCGTGTAGCCAACAAGAGGACGTTTCTGGATGAAAACAGCTCCAATTGATTTCCTTCGATTAGTCCTAAAAGCAGGTTCGTTGATTTTCAACTCCAGTGGATCAGAGGGTTTCAACCGAGTATTAGCTGTTCCTCAACCCACGCAGTAAATCTCGGTGCCCCGCTATTTCCACTCTCTTGTGGAATCGAACTCGCGTCCTTGTAATCTTCGTGCCGGCGTGTTCCCATTCAACTATCTCCCAGATTCATTGGTAAGTAAGTGTAAGTAGGAAGGCTAGTAAGGTTATTCTTTATTGCATCAATTGCTAACCGCATGTTTTACATTCTACAATGGCCTAAAATATCTAATGTTGCATTTTAATTTCCGCGCCTTCAATTCGCGATATCCAACGACATACGCGTTAAAAATGTATGCAAATAAATAATTAAATAGGCCTATTAATAATATATATCTCACACATAATATACAATCTGATTGTTCCCGTCCCGTGCTTTCACATTTGAGAGTGTACGCTTCTCAGTGGTCCGCCTTCATTCAGAAACAGGCTGCAAACAGTATTTATCCTTTTTCTGCATCTGTTTCGCCATACGTTTAATCTATTCGATTGTGGACCTGCTTTGCCAGGACGGGAGCACCTCTCTGAACAGTTTTCGTGAAGAGGCGCTACATGAATGGGCACTTACAATTTCTGCTACGTGTAAATTATATGTAGACTATATGTTGCTAAGTTCGTATAAGTTACACACCTTTATGCCTTTTTCACGCGTCATGATCGGTGGCTAATAAAACACAACGTAAGCTTTACATAAGATTGTCTAGGCCTGCTAAGGAACAAAACGGAAATTAAACGAAGTCTGTTGTCCGCCTCAATGTCTTTACTAAGGCTGTCCATTTCCTGTTGCAGTAGCTGTCTTCTATGCCATCAAAAACCTAATAATATTCGGTTACTATATCTACCACAAGACACTAATGCAGGGCAGTGCCAAAGTCGTTTACTCTTCTCAGCTGAAAGAACTGCAGAATCATGTTATCAAGAACCATTACAGTTCACATACCCGGTACTTTATTAAATCTCATATCACGTGGTGAAATACCAATCAAAGACAAAATAATATCCCTGAATGGTTATTGCCAGGATTGTGCTTTCACAGCATTGGCCTATGACGGAGCGATGTATTTGATGGCAAGTATTTACAGAAGCTTGCAGTAATTGAACGATAGCCTCACCCAACGTCTTCACTCTTTCAGATTGCTTCTTTTGTATTGTATTGTATTGTATTGTATTTGGCCATTTCCAAAGCTCTTCACAGCCAGAGCCTTTTCTGTGCGACAGACCCTCGAGAGAAAAGGCAAGATTTGAGATGAGAGAAATACCCAGAATTAGGCGTTATATCCTCATTTTTTCGAAGAAGTCCAAGGTAAGCGCATTGGTCTCCCGGCGCTTTGATTACTCCGTCTTGTTGATATTATACAAAGTCACACATGATGAAACTACAGAGTTCAGAACTTTTTGGATTTAGCCAGTACTAATACGTCAAACTACTAATTTGAAACTCGTGTTTTAATCTTTGCACTGGCTTCCTGTTCAGCAAAGAATTTGTTTTAAATTGGGGCTCATACTATAATTATTAACATTGAATTCTGGTCAACCATGATACTTCAAATCAGTTCTTATCCCTGAGACGTATACTTAATTATAATTATTATTCAACTAGATCATTTGATTATCTTTCTCTGGTCATATCTCGGACTATGGAGTTTTTCTGTTACTGGGCACTTATTGGATCATCTCTCTCTCTCTCTCTCTCTCTCTCTCTCTCTCTCTCTCTCTCTCTCTCTCTGTATCTGTGTCTCTCTGTATCTGTCTGTCTCTGTCTGTCTCTGTCTCTGTCTCTGTCTCTGTCTCTCTGTCTCTCTCTATATATATATATATCTCTCTCTTTCTCTCTCTCTCTCTCTCTCTCTCTCTCTCTCTCTCTCTCTCTCTCTCTATATATATATATATATATATATATATATATATATATATATATATATATCTGTATCTCTGTATCTGTCTCTCTGAATCTGTCTCTGTCTCTGACTGTCTGTCATTCTGTCTCTTCTCAGCTGAAAGAACTGCAGAATCATGTCTGTCTCTCTCTGCTCTGTCTGTCTCTGTCCAGCTGTCTCTTCTGCACAGTCGCTTATGTCATTTCGCTCTCAACTTAATACGTATACCTTTTTAAATTTTAGAATTATCCTCCATTGCCTGACTCTCTATCTTAGTAGACCGATTTTTGGGCATTGACCTGATTACAGCTTGGCTTTGGTTTGCCATCGATTTCCGGTGTCTGATGCACCTTACACCGGCGCCATGCAAGTTACTAATGAATCAACTAATGTACACATTTTGGTGTTGCACAGCATAATATGCACAACCCTCATCAGCATCAATGGAGTAGGTATCTATATGGCATGGAGCTGAAGAGAAGACTTTCTTTCATCCATTATTTTTAGGGAAAGACGCCTATTCGCTTGGAGAAGAACTTCATGAACTATGATTTATGGCATGCATTAAATGCGATCTGTCATGCAGTCTACAACACGAAGTGTAGGTTTTCATCTTTCTCGTTCAGCTTCTGGCTTCTCCTTGTCCCTCTGAATGTGCTTCTCTATGAAGATAGACAACGGAACAGGGAAATAGATAGAGACAGACAGACAGACAGACACAAATGGCTCTCTCTCAGACAGACAGACAGACAGACAGACAGACACAGAGACACAGAGAGACACAGAGACACACTGAGAGACACAGACACAGACAGACAGAGAGAGACAGAAAGAAAGAGAATGAATAATAAATAGAAAGAGGCAGGATCCATAGATATAGAGAGATTCTTGGCATAGACAGAGCATATAGACTGAAAATATAGAGAATATAGGAAACATAGACTGAGCATATAACCCTCTGTGTTCACTTCCTTTTCGACACTCCAGATCTTCACCAATTCAGCGTCGCCATATACTTTTCACTTCTCTTTTTTAGCCACTACTTCTTTATATTTTTCCTTCCATCTTTCCGTACCCTCATCCCTTTTATCGAGCATTCGTCTTCATCGCCGCACACAAAGTACACCTGTAAGTGTTTCTGTTCGTCTGTCTGTTTGTCTTTCTCGATCCTATTACTCCGTTGCAATTTCTGTCAGATGGGCTTCTCTTCCGCTGCAAATGATTTCCGCTGCACAGATGCAGAACGACATCTCGCTGTGCTACAAAAAGCAACACAAATTTAGAAAGTGTGGCTCACGCAGAGCGACCTGCATGAGATTATTACAGCGATTGCAGTGAGGAGGAATAATTATGGAAATGCTTCTAGAAATACACGGCTACGTTTAATTAAACTTCTAGAGCAAATAATTATAGCATTGTCCTGGTCACAAAAGGAAAGTTTGTATGGAATAATGGCCATTTTCTATAGGTCTACATATACTTTTGAGGCACAAGCAGTTAGGAAATTACACTTACTACCCAGGAACAAATAAAGTTTAAATTTGTTACACGGTGATTATCGATATAGCAGGTGAGAACATAATATCACGCTGCGTAGTCAACACGTTTAAACCGCAAGTTTGAATTGGAAATTTCCACGAAGTCATGTTGATGAGCCTTCGTGCTAATATCTGTATTACAACGCTTAAATGTCGGTACGCTTTTGTTTATCTGCTCGTGTGCGTATATTGGATTAGTCTCTGAGGATCCAGAGTCCCAGACTTTACTGCATAGTTGGCAAACGGGCTAAGATACAGTACATACATAACATAACATATAACATAACATAACATATTTTATTCAGCAACCAACTTAAAATACAGGTCGTAAGTACATGAACTGTTTTCGAGATTAGTCGGTATGCCCAGGAGACCCAAAAGGGGCCGAAGGTCCCGCAAGCCAGGGCCACCTGAGACAAATTAGTTAACAGAAAGCATTACGGCCAACTAAAATAATTCACAAACTAGGCAATATATTCTTAACTATCTTAACTAAACAATTAGAAATTAAAGAAAATTAAATAAAACTAAGAAGAATTATAAATTATGCACATATAATGACATAGCTTATAGACAGGTGCACACTCCCATTGCGGTGACCAGGACATCCCCTCGTATGAGTGTGTTAGGTTCCTTGTTGCATGTGGGTAGAAAGTTTACGTTTAAATAGCTGGAGGGAAGGTAGGGAACGAATATCGGGAGGAATACTGTTCCATGCTCTTGGACCTGCACATTTTATTGACACTAGTCTAATATTGGTACGAGCAAACGGGATGTAATATGGCTTGAAGTTTCTCGAGCGATCACGATTATTAGTGTTAGATTGAAAATAATTCCTATAGGTTGAGGGTAATTGGTTATGAGTATATCTATACATGAATATGCCAATTTGGACCTGCCTTATCTGGTCAGGTTTTAATATTTTCATTCTCAGGAATTCAGTTATCGTATGGGCTCCAAATGGGAGTTTTGCAATAAATCTGACTGCCCGTTTTTGGAGGACAACTAGTCTAGAGAGATTGGACTTATATGCTGATGCCCAGACTATATTACAGTAAGTTATGTATGGATGAATAAGGGAGTAGTAAAGAGTGGATCGAGTCTGTGATGGGAGGATTCTAGATATACGTGCAAGTATTCCCAGGTTTTTAGCAATTTTTATAGAGATATTAAATATATGATCTTTCCAGGATAGGTGCTGATCCACATACACCCCAAGGAACTTAGAGGACTGAACTTGAGTAATATGGGTACCCATAATAGACAAGTTTGTATATGAGTTAGGAAGCGATTTTTTATATGATCTAAAAAGAATAAAGTTAGTTTTATCTAAGTTGAGGGTTAGCTTATTCAGTTGGAACCAATCAGCTACTTTACTCAGTTCAGAGTTGGTATGATTAATTAGTGTTTCTATTGAGGAGTGAGAGTTAAAAATATTAGTATCGTCAGCAAATAATATAAAAAATAGATCAGAGGAGACATTAGGTAGGTCATTTATGTATAAAATAAATAATAAAGGCCCAAGGATGGAGCCTTGAGGTACACCATATTCAATTAGTTTCAAAGGAGACTTAATACCGTTGCAGCTCACTAATTGCATTCTATTATCAAGGTAACTTTTGAACCAATTTAACTGGGTGTTTCGAATTCCATAAATTGATAATTTTTTTAGTAAAATACCATGATCAATAGTATCAAAGGCTTTGGCCAGGTCCAGGAATACACCTATGGAGAATTCATTTTTATCCATTGCAGCAGAAATTTTGTCTTGCATACTTAGAAGTGGCATGAATGTTGAATGGCCTGATTGGAATCCATGTTGGGAGGTAAAGAGAATATCAAATTTGGTTATATAATTATTAAGTCTTACGTGCATGGCCTTTTCAAACAATTTTGAGAAGAAAGGAAGGACAGATATGGGTCGGTAGTTAGAAGCCTCATCTCTCGGTCCTTTTTTAAAGATTGGTACCACCTTTGCTATTTTTAGAGCTTGAGGAAATAGGCCAGTTTTAAAAGAGCAGTTAATAATTTCAGTTAGTGGTTGTATTATATTAGGAAGGCTTGTTAAGGCTATAGTGGGATCAATGTCATCAACTCCTTTTGCATGGGAAGGATGGATTGTATAACTTAATTGCATTAATTCATCATTAGTTAGTTCAGTAAGGCCAAAGGAGTCTACTTTCGAGGGAGGCATATATTTTTCAATGTTTAAAGGTGAGTTTGGGATATTTATTGCTAGGGAATGGGCAATATTAGTAAAGTAGTTATTGAATTCAGTCGCAATTTTTATTGGGTCTGTGGAGGCAAGACCATTTATCTTTAATGATTTAATATCCCTATCTTCCTCATTGGATTTACCAATTAAACTTTTCAGGATTTTCCAAGTTTCCTTAAGGTTGTTGCTTTGTCTACAGAATTCTGCTGCATAATAGTTCTTTTCGGCCTGTAACCTAATTGCTTTGAATTTGTTCCTATATGAAGTAAAAGCCTTCTTGTTTTGGATATTTGGGTTTTTGATAAATTTTTGGTATAATTTGGATTTTTTCTTACAGGACTTAAGTAAGCCTTGGGACATCCAGGGATTTTTTGGCGAGTTCCTTCTAGAGGGTTTCTTTTGGCAAATTGGGAATGCTAATTCATATTTCTGTTTATATTCATGGAGAAAAGTATCGTATGCCCTATTTGTATCAAAGTTGTGGCAGGCATCAAGTACTGGTGACCAATTTATTTTTGAGATAGAATTTTGGAAAGCAGTAATGGATTCTGGGGTGGTTTTTCTAAATGAACGGGGTAGTGGTTTGTTAGAGTGCCCTATCTCCTGTTCAAATTGGGCTAGAATAGGAAGGTGGTCTGATATGTCAGAAACAATAATTGTGGATTCAATCAATTTATGCCAGGCATTAGTATAGATGTTATCTATTAGAGTTGAGGAGTACTCCGTTATTCTAGTTGGTTTGGTAATTATTGGGAGAAGATGGTGAGCTAACATACAATTGTACAGGCCCTCGGTTGGTTTGTGGTGATTAACTTTTAACAGGTCAGCGTTGAAGTCACCTATTAAAAATAACTCTTTTGATTTATTCTTCATTTTGGATAATATGTGGTCTATTTCTACCGTAAAATCATCTATGTTGTGGCCATGAAGTCTGTATATGACACCCATTATTGATGAACCTTGCTTATGGGGTAAACGAATAAATAGACCTTCAAATGAGCTGAGGGAGGAGGCCTCCACTACATTCCCAAGGACTTCAAAGGGGGTTTCATGCTTTATTAGAAATGCTACACCGCCACCCCAACCTTCACATCTAGGTTTGCTCAAAAAATGATAGCCTGGTATATTGATTAGATCATCTTGGTTATCCGTTAGCCACGTCTCCGTAAGGGCCAGGACAGTTACAGGTATAAGTGACAGCAGATCTTTGATTTCATTCAATTTATTTAGTATACTGCGGCAATTCAGGTGCATTACTGATAGTGTTGGTGATTGAGTGAATTGGGTCGAGTCAGAAGGTAAGGTGGAGTAAGTAGTATTATAGGTTAGGTCATTGAAATAGTTACAGTCTGGGTCTAAGTCTGGACAATTTAGGAGAGGGCGGTTGACATCTTCATCAGTTAGCACTTCAAAGAAACTAGTTGGAGAGTTATTAAGGTGTTCAACCTTATATAAATCGTTATTCGTCACCCTACCTAGCACCTTATTAGAATTACTACTTATGTTTTGGACCGGCATGTTAATAGGACTATTTAGTTGGTCACGAGGTCTGAGGATAGGGGCCATACATTGATCTGTTACATCTGCAGTGTGGAAATAGGTCAGTTCTGACCCTACCTTGGTAATTTGGGGAATGGGTTTGTCATCATAATTCATGTGAACAGAGTGTGCACCAAAGAAACTATACAATCAAAACGGTACAAAGAGAAAAAAACAAAAAAACTTATCTAACCAGATTTTGGCTTGGTCCATTCAATGACCCGAGCGCATCAATTAAACACAAGAAATAGTCATTCGTAAACAGCAACAATTTACTTTGAGGCTATAGGTAATCCTTTCGTGGACACCAACATCAGTATGTTGCGCCAACCTCCTCCAAAGAACCAGGACTACGGCACCATAGTCCACCATCTCCATCAGGTATAGTGCGAATATGATCAAACTAATAATGTTTAACAATGTTTCCAAGTATCTAATAGTCCTATTCTTTTTGGAACAACAACTCAATATGAATGCAACCTTAACTCGATCAATCAAACATTGTAGCAGATCTCAATGTTTATCCATGGTTCAAATATACATGATCTTTTTTTAAAATAACAACTTAATATGGATGCCACTTTAACTAATCCATCATTCAGAAGAAGTGTCAGATCATTGCAGCCAAGAATAGAACAACAGGATCTATCAGGAATATCACAGGAACTCAGTCGGACCAAATTGTAATAAAATACATATTAACTGGCAATCGGGTTGCCTGCCTAGCTCCTCTTTCGGCACAATGACCATTAACAAACAACAACTCTTTAGAAAGTCAGCTCATTGCCATGAACATAGATAGGCTAGTACAATAGAAGCAAAGGTCAATAGACTAGCATGACTTCATATAGGGTTAAAGTCAGCCAAGGTTATAGGGATTATGGTTCAAAAAGGTTTTCCAGGACATCTGGTTGACCATACAACAGACACACTGTATCAATTCCTCGGGTTAAGTGTGGTTAGTTATTCATCAAGTCAGGTACGATATGAGAAGACACAACTTGTTACCAGCAGATGAGAAAGGTTAACGTAACTCTGGTTGGTTCCAGTTGAGGATTGATCGTCTGAGCATCGGTTAGTTCCAGTTGGGGATTAAGCGACTGAGCACTGGATTAGCATCTGAGCGCTGGTTAGTTCCAGTTGAGGATTGAGCGTCTGAGCACTGGTTAGTTACAGTTGAGGATTGAGCGTCTGAACACTGGTTAGTTACAGTTGAGGAATGAGCATCTGAGCGCTGGTTAGTTCCAGTTGAGGATTGAGCGTCTGAGCACTGGATAGTTCCAGTTGAGGATTGAGCGTCTGGGCACTGGTTAGTTCCAGTTGAGGATTGAACATCTGAGCGCTGGTTAGTTCCAGTTGAGTATTGAGCGTCGAGCATTGGTTAGTTACAGTTGAGGATTGAGCGTCTGAACACTGGTTAGTTACAGTTGAGGATTGAGCATCTGAGCGCTGGTTAGTTCCAGTTGAGGATTGAGCATCTGGGCACTGGTTAGTTCCAGTTGAGGATTGAGCGTCTGAACACTGGTTAGTTACAGTTGAGGATTGAGCATCTGAGCGCTGGTTAGTTCCAGTTGGGGATTGAGCAACTGAGCATTGGATAGTTCTGGTTGAGGATTGAGATAAACCTAATTATAATCGGATCCTGGTGTATGAGGGGCAATCGTGGGCCTATACGATGTGCTGAAAACGACATTTCATAGACAGTGTACTAAGTAAAAGTACCACACGGCAGAATTAAGCGTGACTGCTTTACAAATGTCATCTTCCTTTAAAAGCTTCAAGGTAAGATTCTGTTTTTCAAAGCACGATTATTAGGTCTTAAGTGCTGTAAGCGGAATGCAGCAACCATCAGCGCTAGACAATGCGATAAGCAGGAGTAAGGTGGCCAATTGTGTGTGACAACGTTAACCGTCTTTTCACCGAGAAAGGATGGATCGATTCAAAAAGGCAACAATAAATCGCAATTCCGGCCGCGTCATTGCTTACCGAGTGTAAAGATATATGCACCGGTCTTTCATTTTTGCGTCAAGGGTTCAAATCTCAGTGCTTGGTTTGACAATCAATCAATTTTCTTTTATTAAAAATATGCTGACAAGTACGCAACTTATGCATTGATAAACTAAGGTCCTATTGGATGTTCAAAGATTAGATTAAGGCAATGTTTAGATAAAATTAAAACTATTATAGGCATGTTATAGCCTACATAGCCTATTGGACTATTAGTGCTATAATAATTATTGAGTGAAGAGAATCAATATAGGCTATATTTTTATATAAGCTAGTAGGCTACTGTGGATATGAAATCACAGTCATCTTTGTTAGGAAGGGAAACTCAAAGGAGCGGGGACGAAGCAAGTATCCAGTAGGACGAATCGGAGGGAACAGCGGATATAGAACATGATGTTGGTTGGAGGAAATGGCACCGAACAAACGTCTGTCTGCCTCTATTGTTAGGTCAGACGCGCTCTTAACCTGAGGGTGTAGAAATCCTCTGCGTTTCATTCGTCTGGTCAGCTGCTCGATTCGGTCCCCGCTCTTCTGCTTTTGTATAGCCCACCAAGCTGGTGAGGCATACATAAGACGTCCAATGGTTGTGGATTGAGTAGCAATTTGGAATGCTGTTGACGTAAGTCCATATGATTTGAGCACATCGAATGCATACATTGAAGAGGAGCAGGCTACAAGCGCTTGGTCAATGTTTGTAGTCATTCGGAGGTCTTGACTTAACGTAACTCCAATAAGACGCATTGATTCAACCCGTACGGCTTCAGGCAATATCGGTGGAATGGAGGAGCTTTTTATTTTGCCTTTCCAAGATACAACCATCTCGCGAGTCTTGTTGTGCTTAAGAAGTAGGATAAGACATGGGTTAAGACGTAGGTTAAGACATCGACAATATGTTTCCGAGCCGTGCGTCTGTTAGACTAAATTAGATCAGAACATATGAAATCAGATCAGCTTTAATTAAATCTAGAAAAATAATAACATACATAATGCCGCATTTCTCGCATGTGGTTGAAAACATTTTGCAATTTTTTTGCAAATTGATGTAACGATTCTTAAGTTATTTGCTTTACTGAATACATTTTCAAAGCTTAGCAATCGGCCAATGGAAGCTGCCCCATTAACCATCTCAGGGAAGGCTCGACCCCGCACTCGTTTACAAAGCGAGCTCATTAACCAACAGGCTACCGTGTCTCACAAAGATTTGACAATCACGAAGACGCCCTTCACTTGCATTGCTGCTGGAGCCTTTAAAATGAATGGATGATTTTCCTTGCAAGACTCATTGAAAATCAAGGTAGTTCGTGGGGAAGTTACGAAAATGACACGGCTCGCAGATGAGTGTGCTGGCGTAATTTCTATCCTGTCTTGCCAAAACCTCTTACAATTCGCGATTACACCGTTTTTATACGCTTATACAACGACTTAGTGCAGCGACGCTGCAGCGTAGATAGCGGATAATTGGTGCCTCGAATCTTAGATCACTTGATCGGGCAGGGCGGTGCTCTCACTGACCCAGACGCAGTAAACGTCTTGACCAAATAACCCATTTTAGTGGCATCCTCTCTGAAGGCCAGATTAATTTTCTAGCAAGACGTTGACCGACAGAGCAAAACGAGTGCAGTATTCGCCATAAGACATATCAGCCATCTGCTGTATCATACTCAGCCATATTTATGCGCGTTCTTTACACGCAAAAATCTAGATCCGATTATAAATTTAGAGAAACATTCATACAATTATTCAAAGGACTAACAGTGGAGCGCCTGAGAAAACCTTCATAAAGTCGGGAAAAATTCAAAATATGATTTAATACTGCGCTGGTTTCGGCTATAGAACTGCCGAACAATTAGGTAACAATCGCGCTTTTCTCACAGAAATAGAAGAATAAGATTAGTCACAATTTTGAAAGCTATGGCTTATGCCTCTTTGTAGCTACTTTGAGAAAGTTAAAGTTTGCCATAACTATGACTCAATCCGAGTCGCTGTGCCTAAGGGTCATGAATGCTCATCTGTGGAGTAAATTAGAGAGTAGGTACATGTAGGTGCATACATGTATAATGGCAGCCAATATATGGCTGCAGGATGGTCCGTGTCTTATAGTAAATATTGCACTGGATATATGTTTTGTCGGCCAACTTGTAAAAGTCGGCTGCTACTCAGTCGTCTTGTTGACCAGCATCTTGAATGATGATCAAACCTCTTGATACTAAGGTCCCGTTAGCCTTAGACATTTGAAGTAAGGTAAGGACTATAGTTCAGGCTCAGGTAATATGCCTTTGAAGATACCATCAATCAAATCTCGATAACACACTGATAAGATAAGACGAATGTTTACGCGACTTAGTCGTATGCATCATAATTAATAATCGTACTTTACAGTCCTCTGTCTAGGCAAAATCAGTTCAATATACCTGGTTGCGGTGTTTCAACCCGTGTAATTCAATAATAAACGAATATTCATAATCGATGCACATAACTCAATTTTACCAAGGGGTGCCAAGGGTGACATATCATTAGATTTTTGTGGCAGAATATACTCTCGTCTGGGCTGAGAGACCACGGGTGATCAACGCAGAGAAAACAGACAATGTTGACAGAATAACTGATCCAGCAAATATCCGTTGCTGGACCGTGCCAGGTCTCAACAGTGCAGAAGACATAGACACCAGAGGAGACGATTACTTTCTGTTCTGAGGAAGAATTTCTTCCCGATCGAGTGTTCGTTAAAGATGCCGACGTGATGGGGAAGGGAGGACAGGAGATGGATGCTTCCGCTTTGAGCGTGAGGTCCTTTGATTTGGTCTCCATTAGAGAGTGACGCCGGGAGACAATCCCGTCCCCATCCCGCCCCGCAACATGTAAGCCTTCCCCATCATCGCCCCATCCCCGTAGGGTTTCTCCCCATCCCCACCCAATCCCCGCAGGACGACATCACATTCCCCACAAAAAGTTTTTACCAATTAAAATTTAAGAAAATTTTTGTTAGCTTAGGCTACAACGCTATTTGTGTTGCTGATTGTTTGAATAAAACATACGCAAAAACAGTTTCTGATATCTTATCGACAGTTTGCATTAACCAAGCCCTGACTGCTACTGAAGAGTAGGCCCCTAGGTTTCAGGAAATAAAAAATCTCTTTTTCAGTTCTCAAGTTCTTAACATCTGATTTGAGATTGTAGGCCTACTTGTAGCTCTAAGAATGACACGTGACTACAACGTTAAAATTAATTCATCAACGTAGACAAGCTGATAACACTTTAAGCTAAACTACAATTATTATTACTTTTTAAACAAATTTGGTCGCTTTTTTGTTTGAACAGTTTATTTTAAAATAATTCCGTAAACAGGAAGTACAATAATATACTAACAGAACAGACAGCTTGTAATGATATTAGCCTGTAGCGTCAAAAAGTGTATGGAAGTAAAGCTGGATTTTTAAGTTAAGTAAGTAAGTAGCTGTAGCGAAGGAAGTAAGTTACTGCATACTATATTATTATAGTCTATGCGCTGTATAAACTATCGAGATATCATAGTTACCATTGCCGCGGTTTTATCGCCGGCTCATTCCCCATTACCGCGGTGTTAGCCTACTGCGAGAGTAAACCCCATTACCGCAATATTATCGCAATTGTTGTTCCCATTACCGCGGGATAGACCGCGGTTACCACGGTTTAACCGCGGGGAAATTCCCCATGTCACTCTCTAGTCTCCATGTTTGATAATAATGGAAGATTAGCCTTCAAGATCGACAGGGTATTGACTGAACATAGATGCCTAGCTCAAGTAATTTATCCGCCGAGTAACACTAGACCATGTACGCTTACAGGTACAGCCACAAGGACGCTATATGGGCGATAGGATAGCAGTTGAGTTTAAATGCAATAAAATGATACCATCACTTGTTATGAAATCAAACGATAAAATAATAAATAAAACGATACCAACACGGCAACACCGTAATAAAAATTCGAAGTTGATGCACAATTTATCACCTTTCACCTCTTCTATCCAGTAGTACATAACATTGCGTGAGAGTCGAGGTTTCGAGAAATTAACATAATATAATTATGTATCATGGAAAACCTTTACTCCGATCTTAACTATAACCATAACCATCAATTTAATTGAATTCAAGTATCAGCATTGACGACGAAAGACAAGTAGCCCTACAGATGAAAAAACAGACTAGCAACAAGGGGATCAATAGGACTACGACCCTAAGAGGCCTATTGGGCCACCTGTAGCAAAAGCATTTTTGGCAGTAGTATTAAAACACAAGTGTGAGATATAACGTAATAATTCTTAACTAGTTAACTAAGTCTAATAAATTTAACGCGCACTAGACAGTCGGGTGATAAGATGAGATCGTAGTCTAATGTTAGTCAGCGAGATGTTAGTTAAATTACGTAGTGTGAGATATATCATTCCAGGTGCGAGGACCAACGCATTTGATAGAAAACATCAGAGAATTGGTCCTAGCAAAAGTTACTCTAACATAAAAAAATAAACATGCGTGCTAGAGGTGGATGCGCTGACAAAGCTACATAACTAAGAATGCCTTAGTTTCAAGAACTTTTAGCTCTGTAGTCAGTAACGATGATCTCAAAACGTTAGAACATTCATTCATTCATTCATTATGAGAATTTATATAGCGCCCCTTCAAGAAACCTACTCAGGAGCGCTCCCAGCCCAGTCACGACTAAAGAAAAAAGACTTGAGTGACTTATAAAACCCAGTTGGGTTGATCAGGAGTAATGAACGGAGCTCTGGCGGGAGATCATTCCAGATGGAAGGGCCCACAACTGAGAAAGCTCGGCGTTGTCTGGTAGCCAAGCGCGCCCGTGGAACTAAAAGTTCACCCCTCGTCGCAGAGCGAAGCACCCTACGCGCCGCTACGTCGGACACTGGGCGGCAAAGATCGCGCAAGTAAGATGGAGCTAAGCCAAGAACACGTTGAGAAACCATAGCAGCAATGCGATTAGAAATCCGCAGAGATACAGGCAAATGTAGGAAGCCGCCCGCATCACACATGCACGCAGAGACAGAGGCAAATGTAGGAAGCCGCCCGAACGGGACTGAATGCATCGGCTTTTCAATCGGATTTGCAGCAATATTTAGTTCCACGCTGCAGTGCGTATTAATAGCAGCCTCAGCTGTCGCACACGATTCATATAATAATTTGCCCTTTAGTCGCCCTATCTTTTTTAAAACCAAAAATGACTACATTGTTGCCTTCCGGATTGGAAATGTCATAACATGAAATTCAATTAGTGTCATGTGGATTCGTGGAATAATACTTGCAGATTTAGCAGACGCATTGGATCATTACTTTGTAAGCTTATGTCTATAATCTGGAGCATCTGCAGCTGAACTGTGACAGAACCCTCGAGGAAGTTCCAAGTCTGAACCTTAATCTATGCAGTATGCGCTACTATAGTAACTAACTTCAGTAATCTTGAGCAGTTTCATGTTTCTTGAACTAACTGTAATTCATTACGAAGATTTATATAGCCCCCTTGAGGGTTACTACTCAGAAACGGATGTAATGTAGACATTACACGTCCTCTACTGCCATCTTATTTGTTGAGCTGGTACTAATTTATGTACCGTACTGTAGGAGATTCCCTTGTATTGTATTGTGTTGTATTTATAAATTTATAAAGCGCTACAGTGAACACCAATCAGAGGCGCTCCCAGCCTAACTCCCTAGCAGCTGATCAAGTCGACGGATTAAGCGAGGCTTAATCCTTACAAGTCAACCACAGGCACACACGATATCATTATAATATCTTAAATGTTACTTACCAGTTCAATTACAGTTTGACAGTTTGAGGAAGAGTGTGCAATTGAAATTCATGAGTAATTTAGATACTAGAATATAAGAATGCAACAGTCTTCAGTCCAAGTCAGCAAAAGTCGATCGAGTCGATCGTTTATTTGCCGAGCCAAGTCGAGTCGTCAGCAGGTCTGCAAAGCTACGAAGTCGAGCCAGAAGTGAGTAGTAGAATGGCAGCCTATCTGAGGCGTGCCAGCACTGCCAGCTGTAAAAATATGAAACTTTGAAACTGGATACTTTGCGAGGATATCAAAAGTATGCAATGTGTAATCCAAATAGAGAAAAATGGTTGATTTATTGAATTTAATAAATTACGATGACAGCCGAATTCACTTTTGAGAATGTCGTTTTTCCTTAATCGAAGTCATGAAGACTTTGTCAACCAAGAGACCTGTCAAGTAATTATTATGACACGAAGATTGAGTGCAATATTGCGCTTGTGGCAAAGACCATGTGTATATAAATACGTATGTATTCTTATGAATGTCTATGAATATGTGCATATAGCCTCTGAATACCTTGATATATAGTCGCTGTTCTCCGTGAATGGATATACGTATAAAGGCGAAAGAGAATGATGATTGGCCGTGTCCAGGAAGCCGTCTTCATCTCAAACTGTCTAATAAAGCGACTCCTCCATCTTCTTCTCTTGAGTAATCTCAATATAAAGATTCGTGTGGGTGAATGGGTTTGCACAAGACGCGACTGCAGCCCCGACGTCATGGTGAGTTTTGGATTTACCCATGACCGTATCGTTAATCGTTGAACTAATACTACGATTGGGAACATAATTTCACCATGTAGCACGACTATGCAGCCATAATGAGCAGCAATCAGTACTTTGTTACGCCCGAAGGCAGAAACAAAACATACATGCACAAATCTGAACAAACATAAACTCACACGCACAGACTGCGAAAATGTTCGTAAAGATCATTTATGCAACTAAAGTTACCGTTCAAGATGCCGACAAGTTCAGAGTCACAAAGAAAGTGCTCAACAACGTAACATATACGCTGACGACTCGTACCTGCTCATAGGATCACAGCATAAAGAAACAGGTCCGGCAGAACTGAGGCATATCTCTGAATGGGCAGCAAGTAAAAACCTTCGTATAAACTCCTCAAAGACTCGTGAACGGTGAAATAGTAATAGTGCGCAGTCATTCAGCATCTCTTTCCGAGCAACCATCAATAACGGGTATGCACCGTTCAACCTCGATAAAGATCCTAGGAGTAACCATTGGGGAGAAACTAGCGCTTACAGAGCACATCGATCGGATACTTGGTTCCTGCTCCTCCTCTCTGTATGCGCTCAGAACTCTCCGAGCACACGGACTCCCAACACAGGCCCTGTTCCAAGTGGCGCGCTCTACTACAGTAGCACGGTTGATGTACGCATCCCCGGCCTGGTGGGGCTTCACAAGTGGAAGAGATAGGGAGCGCCTTGAGAGATTCATGCAACGAGTAGTACGCGCGGGACTTCTCCCTGTAAACACCCCTACAGTGGCTAACCTGGCGAGCGAAGCAGACGATGTTCTGTTTAATGCCATATTAACAGA
The DNA here is from genome assembly GCA_020284085.1 of Aporrectodea caliginosa. Lineage (NCBI taxonomy): Eukaryota > Metazoa > Annelida > Clitellata > Crassiclitellata > Lumbricidae > Aporrectodea > Aporrectodea caliginosa. Next base: position 117,061 of record JACEVL010000381.1, on the reverse strand, counting down.
CTCGGAGCATGTACTAAGACGGCTTTGCCCAGCACATCGAGCAACTCAGTACAACCTGCGCACTCGTCCACATCCATTTGTCCTCCCAAATAAAGACGATAAAAACTTCATTCCACGCATGATGTTTAAAAACATTTATTAGAGTCCCATATCTAGACAATAAAGCCAAGCTTATCTACCTGACCCAGCATGACTCTTTAAGCCTTAACACGTTTCACTGTAGCCAACAGTAACTATCGAAGAATGAATTCTTGTAACTAGCTGCGTTATGACAGCTAGAGTAGATCAATAAACGAAAATACAATACAATACAATACAATACAATACCAGAAAATATCCTGGAGAAAATTAGATGTCGAATGAACTAGTCGCCTATAGAACATCATGCGACGTTTCTTAATAATGTGATGTAAGTCTAGTCTACCAAGGCCACAAATGAAGCCTTTAACAGATTCCCATTTATTAAAACCAAATAATTTTCTATAAACAGAGTTCCAACATGCATTCAGTTCATCTTCCTGGTTCACTGTGTATTTAACTACGGCTGAGGCGTAAGTTAATATAGGCAAGCAGTAGCTTTCTTGTAAAGATAGATGAACCAACTCATTAAGATCTTTGGCACGTGCATAGATACAATTACAGGCAGAGAAAAAGATCGTCTCACCGATTCCGTGTTAAAATTAAGCGATTTACCATGATTAATCATCACACCCAAGTATTTTATTGATTGCACACAAGGAATCGATACGTCTCCCAGAGTCATGGGAGTAATAGCAGATTTACCTACATCAATGCAATGAGACTTGGAAGGATTGAACTGTAGAGACAAATCATTAGTAATAGACATACATAGGTCAAGCATATTTTGTAGCCCATTAACAGATGGGCATATTAACAACATGTCGTCCGCATATAGCAGACAACCAATAAATAACGAGTTGATGTGACATCCTATATCAAGTTGGCGCAGTTGCACAACAAACAAATTAATGAATATGTTAAACAGGGAGGGCGATAAAACGCTCCCTTGTCTCACACCAGAAGTCACCGAGAAGCAGTATGAAAAGCAACTGTCCCAGCGCACCTTAACCAATAATTTACTATACCAATTTTCTGAGAGAGATACTATGGGGGATGGTATACCCGCTTGTAACAAAGAGTCGAACAGTTTGTTATGTACAACACTGTCAAAAGCTTTTTTAATGTCCAAAGAGGCCATAAATATAGAACTACCATTATTGGTAAAATGGTCGACGGTTGTCCTTAAAGCAAATATAGCTTCAGTACAACCCATCCCGCGTTTAAAGCCAAACTGCAATTCGTCAGTACTGAGAAATTCATCACAAATTAAAAGAGGGAAATTTTCAAACACTTTAGAAATAACGGGAATAAGGGTGATGGCACGGTAATTGTCTACATCGTTTAAATTTCGAGATTTATCCTTAACTAAGGGAACAATAATGCCGTGACCAAACGCGGACGGCACATACCGATAGCAATGATAGAGTCTGAGATGTGGTTGACTGCACTGAGGGCGTATCGTTAGAGACTGAGTCAAATGCAATTCAGTGGGTAAAACGGTCAATTATCGTTCTATAAGGATGAATTTTCTATCCTCTGTATACATTACGCCCAGCGTTTATATATTTACGATGACAATCTTAGCATGTAGGTTTGTAAGATCACCAATTCCAGCATCATAATAGTGCATCAGTGTTACACTCGACACAATTTTAACAATGCGTCCTAATTAAACTCAAAATCAACGACTCGTGCAACAGCGTCATTAGTTTTCAGACCTTACTGCCGGTCACCACCCACAACAATCGATGACTAAGATGACTTTGAATAAGCGGTCATTCAAGGGGTCTGTGGGGTGTCGGAGAATATCAGAAGGGTAAAGGGTTTGGTGGGAAGTCGTTCCCTCCATGGTGATCCACCTCAATGCTGATTCAGGGTGGCGATCTTAGCAGGTATTATGCAGCTTCTAATTAAATCGGTATCAAGGCTTTATAAAGGGAACGATATTCCTATTTTCCTATTTTCCACGGAAAATATAATCTTGTCACTAATATTCGACTACACCGTCAATGTCCGTCATGGCAACCAGCGATATCAAGACTTAGTATCATCATCGTCATCAGTTCTAACGCCAATCATTTGTTATTGCTCTGCTTCTTCGTATCCTGTTCATTATTCCAAAAGCTTAGTACCGTATATATTTTTATATTGTTCGTATAATATATATATATATTTCTTAAAAGCAAGCATATAAATATGTAATAGGCTTTATATCAGAGGCTTTTAATGGCAAAGTCCTTGCTATTAAGATAGAAATATTTAACAGTCTATGCATGAATCGTTGCATTTAGACATAAATATTTTAAGTATGACAAAGTGTATCTTTATTCTGTTCAACGATGTCTCTTGTAACACAATGAACCTTTATTTATCGAAATACGTTATACTTAACCAACCCAATCTTGTCAATAAATCCAGCAAAGTTAGATCCTAAGACAACCAGACTTATCCTGTTATAACCACCACACAGCATTCATTGCATTCTGCCCTGCAATGCCAATAATTATATCGAACATCGAATCTTAGACAGGCGTATACGTCATTCCCTGCGTGATCATTGTCGTCATCATTGCCATCATCTTCGTCTCCAACTTCATGAAATCATCATCATCATCATCATCATCATCATCATCAGCAGCAGCAGCAGCAGCATCATCATCATCATCATCATCATCGTCATCATCATCATCGTCATCATTATTATCATCATCATCATTATCGTTTTTGTCATAGTGCTCATCATCAACACCAAAACAATCACCATTATCATCATCATTACCATCTTTACGAATTCATCATCACCATCTTTATCAATGCATCATCATCGTCATTATTCTCGTCATCAACATCATCGTGAAAATCATCATTGTCGTCTTCGACGTCATCATCATCACCGTTGACGTCATCGTCATTAACAGCACCAGTTGGACCCAAATTAATTCTTGAAACTTTCTTCAGTTAATGAGTTTTCACGGCACCACAAACAGAATGATCGTCACCATCATCATCATCATCGTCGTCGTCATCATCATCATCATCATCATCGGTGACGGTTGGAATAACACTCGTTCGACTGCAGGTGGCGTTTGATAAATTAAACGACGTGAAACGAAGGCGTACGACATACAGAGCAAAGACTACGAGAAGAGAAACCATGAAAACCACTCCTATCGTCGTTCGAGTAACCCTATACCACGTCACAATTGAAATGTACATATATGCATATTTGCAGACTTAGGAATGCGGCAAGAAATCAGTCTGAGCGTGAAATTCGACAACCTGCCTTCTATACAGGTTGGGCTAAATTAATTTTACTACGGATTTTACCTGGATTTGAACACCCGCTAAATTACGCAAAAACCTCATTTCATTCCTAGATGAAATCCGTGCAGTGATTCGGCGCACGTAAACTAACTCCTCCAATCTAGGAAGACTTGGCTTGACAGTCTTCGTGCTGTGAAGCCATGCCTTCCTACAGTGCAGGAGTTATATTCGCTTGGACGACGCCTGGCAACCAATCTGGTGCAAAGCATACAATCATCGCGGTCACAAATTAATTAGTAGGCCTACATTTATATACTACCGGCGACTCAGTTGAATTACTTGGAGTCTTGGAGTTAGCCTAATGTGAACAAGATCTACGTTTATAGGTAACTACAAAGGACCAAAACTTGATGTCCGAATAGTAGCTGAAGAAATCGGAGACCGACTGCAGCACTTGCAGATTAACGTCGCTCAATTATTCAGTAACTCATAAATATTTCGAAAACAATTTCAAGAGAAAGTTGAGAAAGACGTCATTAATTAGGTTACTCGCTTAATTATTTAGCAGCTGCTTATTTAAGCAACAGTTCAGAGATGGTTGGTCCGAGTTTTAAGGAATTCTCAGGGACATGCTCAGTGTTAATGTGTCTTTGACTGATGCTCAAGTACTACAACTACAGCTTCGTTCATTGCCCTCTACGAACCGATTGGATCTCTTTGTCCATATTGTATTGTATTGTATCTATCAATTTATTTAGCGCCTCTCGCAGTGCACACCAATCAGAGGCGCTCTGACCAGGACCGCTCCAAGGTGATTATTTGCTGTTGTGGGCCCTTTTGCTTGGAATGACCTTCCCCTCCTCTGTGTGCAAAACTATAATCTGGGTTTCCCTCCTCATCGTCTCCTTCCCTCAAGACATTTCTCTTTTCCCGGGGCTTCTACACTGCGCGCGCCTCTGTATATTCCATACTGCGATAGGCGCTTTATTAATACTCAGATACAATACAATAATACAACAAAATCCGATGCAGACGACTGTTTTTTCCTCGTATCTGTATAACTTAACATAATCATTTTTATCAATTTTTTGTGTCGAATCGAGATTCAGTTTCAGAACTACTGGATGTTATGCGCTTGATTATGACAACGGAGACTATGACGACGACGACGATAATTATAGCCACGAAGATGAAGACAGAATATAATACTGCCTTGTGCGTGTAGCCAACAAGAGGACGTCTCTGGATGAAAACAGCTCCAATTGATTTCCTTAGATTAGTCCTAAAACCAGGTTCGTTGATTTTCAACTCCAGTGGATCAGAGGGTTTCAACCGAGTATTAGCTGTTCCTCAACCCACGCAGTAAATCTCGGTGCCCCGCTATTTCCACTCTCTTGTGGAATCGAACTCGTGTCCTTGTAATCTTCGTGCCGGCGTGTTCCCATTCAACTATCTCCCAGATTCATTGGTAAGTAAGTGTAAGTAGGAAGGCTAGTAAGGTTATTCTTTATTGCATCAATTGCTAACCGCATGTTTTACATTCTACAATGGCCTAAAATATCTAATGTTGCATTTTAATTTCCGCGCCTTCAATTCGCGATATCCAACGACATACGCGTTAAAAATGTATGCAAAATAAATAATTAAATATTAATAATATATATCTCACACATAATATACAATCTGGGTTGTTCCCGTCCCATGCTTTCACATTTCAGAGTGTAAACTTCTCTGTGGTCCGCCTTCATTCAGAAACCGGCTTCAAACAGTAGGCCTACTTATCTTTTTCTGCATCTATTTCGCCATTGGTTTAATTTAATCTATTCGACTGCGGACCTGCCTTTTGCCAAAACCGGAGCATCTCTGAACAGCTTTCGTGAAGAGGCGCTACATGAATGGGCACTTACAATTTCTGCTACGTGTAAATTATATGTAGACTATATGTTGCTAAGTTCGTATAAGTTACACACCTTTATGCCTTTTTCACGCGTCATGATCGGTGGCTAATAAAACACAACGTAAGCTTTACATAAGATTGTCTAGGTCTGCTAAGGAACAAAACGGAAATTAAACGAAGTCTGCTGTCCGCCTCAATGTCTTTACTAAGGCTGTCCATTTCCTGTTGCAGTAGCTGTCATCTATGCCATAAAAAACCTAATAATATTCGGTTACTATATCTACCACAAGACACTAATGCAGGGCAGTGCCAAAGTCGTTTACTCTTCTCAGCTGAAAGAACTGCAGAATCATGTTATCAAGAACCATTACAGTTCACATACCCGGTACTTTATTAAATCTCATATCACGTTGTGAAATACCAATCAAAGACAAAATAATATCCCTGAATGGTTATTGCCAGGATTGTGCTTTCACAGCATTGGCCTATCATGACGGAGCGATGTATTTGATGGCAAGTATTTACAGAAGCTTGCAGTAATTGAACGATGGCCTCACCCAACGTCTTCACTCTCTCAGATTGCTTCTTTTGTATTGTATTGTATTGTATTTGGCCATTTCCAAAGCTCTTCATAGCCAGAGCCTTTTCTGTGCGACAGACCCTCGAGAGAAAAGGCAAGATTTGAGATGAGAGAAATACCCAGAATTAGGCGTTATATCCTCATTTTTTCGAAGAAGTCCAAGGTAAGCGCATTGGTCTCCCGGCGCTTTGATTACTCCGTCTTGTTGATATTATACAAAGTCACACATGATGAAACTACAGAGTTCAGAACTTTTTGGATTTAGCCAGTACTAATACGTCAAACTACTAATTTGTAACTCGTGTTTTAATCTTTGCACTGGCTTCCTGCTCAGCAAAGAATTTGTTTTAAATTGGGGCTCATACTATAATTATTAACATTGAATTCTGGTCAACCATAGATGCAACTTCCGTGCCTTCTCAGTGGTTGGGCCGACTATCTGGAATAATCTTCCTTCAGATCTGCGTGTTCTTCTAGCTGGAGACTCTGCATACACCTTTTACAAGAATTTGAAAACTGTTCTCTATCGCCGTAGTTGGGCTGGGAGCGCCTCTGAGTATGTTATCTTGGAGGGGCGCTATATAGGTCCTCTGAATGAATGAATGAATGAATGAATGAACCATAATACTTAAAATCAGTTCTTATCCCTGAGACGTATACTTAATTATTATTCAACTAGATCATTTGATTATCTTTCTCTGGTCATACATCGGACTATGAGTTTTTTCTGTTACTGGGCTCAAATATTGGATCTCTCTGTCTCTGTCTCTCTGTCTCTGTCTGTCTCTCTCTTTCTGTATCTGTCTCTGTCTCTGTCTCTGTCTGTCTCTGTCTGTCTCTCTGTCTCTTCTCTCTCTCTTCTCTCTCTCTCTCTCTCTCTCTCTCTTTCTCTCTCTCTCTCTCTCTCTCTCTCTCTCTCTCTCTCTCTCTCTCTCTCTAATGCACCTTACACCGGCGCCATGCAAGTTACTAATGAATCAACTAATGTACACTTTTTGGCGTTGCAAAGCACAATATGCACAACGCTCATCAGCATCAATGGAGTAGGTATAGATGGCGTGGTGCTGAAGAGAAGACTTTCTTTCATCCATTTTTAAGGGAAAGACGCCTATTCGCTTGGTGAATTACTTCATGAACTATGATTTATGGCATGCATTAAATACGATCTGTCATGCAGTCTACAACACGAAGTGTAGGTTTTCATCTTTCTCGTTCAGCTTCTGGCTTCTCCTTGTCCCTCTGAGTGTGTTTCTCTATGAAGACAGACAACGGAAGAGGGAAATAGATAGTAAGAGCGAAAGAGAAAGAGAGACAGATAGACGGACAGATAGAGAGACAGAGAGTGACAGAGACAGAGAGAGACAGACAGAGACAGAAACAGACAGACAGAGAGGCAGATAGAAACAGACAGAGACAGACAGACAGAGACAGACAGAGACAGACAGACAGAAAGAAAGAGAATGAATAATAAATAGAAAGAGGCAGGATCCAGAGACATAGAGAGATTCTGGGCATAGACAGAGCATAGACTGGAAATATAGAGAGCATAGGAAGCATAGACTGAGCATATCCCTCTGTGTCTACTTCCCATTCGCCACTCCAGATCTTCACCAATTCATCGTCGCCATATACTTTTCACTTCTCTTTTTTAGCCACTACTTCTTTATATTTTTCCTTCCATCTTTCCGTACCCTCATCCCCTTTTATCGAGCATTCGTCTTTATCGCCGCGCACAAAGTACACCTGTAAGTGTTTCTGTTTGTCTGTCTGTTTGTCTTTCTCGATCCTATTACTCCGTTGCAATTTCTATCAGATGGGATTCTCTTCCGCTGCAAATGATTTCCGCTGCACAGATGCAGAACGACATCTCGCTGTGCTACAAAAAGCAACACAAATTTAGAAAGTGTGGCTCACGCAGAGCGACCTGCATGCGATTATTACAGCGATTGCAGTGAGGCGGAATAATTATGGAAATGCTTCTAGAAAAACACGGCTACGTTTAATTAAACTTCTAGAGCAAATAATTATAGCATTGTCCTGGTCACAAAAGCAAAGTTTTGGAATAATGGCCATTTTCTATAGGTCTACATATACTTTTGAGGCACAAGCAGTTAGGATATTACACTTACTACCCAGGAACAAATAAAGTTTAAATTTGTTACACGGTGATTATCGATATAGCAGGTGAGAACATAATATCACGCTGCGTAGTCAACACGTTTAAACCGCAAGTTTGAATTGGAAATTTCCACGAAGTCATGTTGATGAGCCTTCGTGCTAATATGTGTATTACAACGCTTAAATGTCGGTACGCTTTTGTTTATCTGCTCGTGTGCGTACATTGGATTAGTCTCTGAGGATCCAGAGTCCCAGACTTTACTGCATAGTTGGCAAACGGGCTAAGATAAACCTAATTATAATCGAATCCTGGTGTATGAGGGCCAATCGTGGGCCTATACGATGTGCTGAAAACGACATTTCATAGACAGTGTACTAAGTAAAAGTACCATATGGCAGAGTTAAGCGTGACTGCTTTACAAATGTCATCTTCCATTAAAAGCTTCAAGGTAAGATTCTGCTTTTCAAAGCACGATTATTAGGTCTTAAGTGCTGTAAGTGGAATGCGGCAACTATCAGCGTTGGGCAATGCGATAAGCAGGAGTAAGGTGGCCAAGTGTGTGTGACAACGTTAACCGTCTTTTCACCGAGAAAGGATGGATCGATTCAAAAAGGCAACAATAAATCGCAATTCCGGCCGCGTCATTTCTTACCGAGTGTAAAGATATATGCACCGGTCTATCAATTTTGCGTCAAGGGTTCAAATCTCAGTGCTTGGTTTGACAATCAATCAATCAATTTTCGTTTATTAAAAATAAGCTGACAAGTACGCAACTTATGCATTGATAAACTAAGGTCTTATTGGATGTTTAAAGATTAGATTAAGGCAATGTTTAGATAAAATTAGAACTATTATAGGCATGTTATACATATTGGACTATTAGTGCTATAATAATTATTGAGTGAAGAGAATCAATATAGGCTATATTTTGATATAGGCTAGTACTGTGGATATGAAATTACAGTCATCTTTGTTAGGAAGGGAAACTCAAGGGAACGGGGACGAAGCAAGTATCCATTAGGACGAATCTGAGGGAACAGCGGATATAGAACATGATGTTGGTTGGAGGAAATGGCACCGAACAAACGTCTGTCTGTCTCTAGTGCTAGGTCAGACGCGCTCTTTGCCTGAAGGTGCAGAAATCCTCTGCGTTTCATTCGTCTGGTCAGCTGCTCGATTCGGTCCCAGCTCTTCTGCTTTTGTATAGCCCACCAAGCTGGTGAGGCATACATAAGACGTCCAATGGTTTTGGATTGAGTAGCAATTTGTAATGTTGTTGACGTAAGTCCATATGATTTGAACACATCGAATGCATACATTGAAGAGGAGCAGGCTACAAGCACTTGGTCAATGTTTGTAGTCATTCGGAGGTCTTGACTTAACGTAACTCCAATAAGACGCATTGATTCAACCCGTACGGCTTCAGGCAATATCGGTGGAATGGAGGAGCTTTTTATTTTGCCTTTCCAAGATACAACCATCTCGCGAGTCTTGTTGTGCTTAAGAAGTAGGATAAGACATAGGTTAAGACGTAGGTTAAGACATCGACAATATGTTTCCGAGCCGTGCGTCTGTTAGACTAAATTAGATCAGAACATATGAAATCAGATCAGCTTTAATTAAATCTAGAAAAATAATAACATACATAATGCCGCATTTCTCGCATGTGGTTGAAAACATTTTGCAAATTTTTTGCAAATTGATGTCATGATTCATAAGTTATTTGCTTTACTGAATACATTTTCAAAGCTTAGCAATAGGCCAATGGAAGCTGCCCCATTAACCATCTCAGGGAAGGCTCGACCCCGCACTCGTTTACAAAGCGAGCTCATTAATCAGTAGGCTACCGTGTCTCACAAAGATATGACAACTCCGAAGACGCCCCTTCGCTTGCATTGCTGCTGGAGCCTTTGAAATGAATGGATGATTTTCCTTGCAAGACTCAATGAAAAATCAAGGTAGTTCTTGGGGAAGTAACGAAAATGAGACAGCTCGCAGATGAGTGTGCTGGCGTAATTTGCATCCTGTCTTGCCAAATCCTCTTACAATTCGCGATCACACCCTTTTTATAAGCTAATACCACGACTTAGCGCGGCGTAGATAGCGGATAATTGGTGCCTCGAATCTTAGATTACTTGATCGGGCAGGGCTGTGCTCTCACTGACCCAGACGCAGTAAACGTCTTGACCAAATAACCCATTTTAGTGGCATCCTCGCTGAAGGCCAGATTAATTTTCTAGCAAGACGTTGACCGACACAGAAAAACCAGTGCAGTATTCACCATAAGATATATGATATATCATGCAATCTGCTTGTAACATACTTACTGATACTCAGCCATAATATGCGCGTTCTTTACACGCAAAAATCTAGATCCGCTTATAAATTTAGAGAAACATGCATACAATTATTCAAAGGCCTAACAGTGATGCACCTGAGAAAACCTTCATAAAGTCGGGAAAAATTCAAATTATGATTTAATATCGCGCTGGTTTCGGCTATAGAACTGCCGAACAATTAGGTACCAATCGCGCTTTTCTCACAGAAATCGAAAAATAAGCTTAGTCACAATTTTGACAGCTATATGAAAGCTATGGCTTATGCCTCTTTGTAGCTACTTTGAGAAAGTTAAAGTTTGCCATAACTATGACTCAATCCGAGTCGTTGTGCCTGAGGGTCATGAATGTTTATCTGTGGAGTAAATTAGAGAGTAGGTAGGTGCATACATGTATAATGGCAGCCAATATATGGCTGCAGGATGGCCCGTGTCTTATAGTAAATATTGCGCTGGGTATGTTGTGTCGGCAAACTTGACGCTGTAAAAGTGGGCTGCTACTCAGTCGTCTTGTTGACCAGCATCTTGAATGATAATCAAACCTCTTGATACTAAGGTCCCGTTAGCCTCAGACATTTGAAGTAGCCTAAGGTAAGGACTATAGTTCAGGCTCAGGTAATTATGCCTTTGAAGATACCATCAATCAAATCTCGATAAGACACTGAGAAGATAAGACGAATGTTTACGCGACTTAGTCGTATGCATCATAATTAATAATCGCACTTTACCGTTTTCTGTCTAGGCAAGATCAATTCAATGTATCTAGTTGCGGTGTGTCAAACCGAGTACCTCAATAATAAACGAATATTCATAATCCATGCACATAACTCAATTTGGGGTACCAAGGGGACATGCTAATTTTGTGTTGCAGGGTATCATTAGATTTTTGTGGCAGAATATACTCTCGTCTGGGAGGAGAGACCACGGGTGATCAACGCAGAGAAAACAGACAATGTTGACAGAATAACTGATCCAGCAAATATCCGTTGCTGGATCGTGCCAGGTCTCAACAGTGCAGAAGACATCGGTACCAGAGGAGACGATTACTTTCTGTTCTGAGGAAGAATTCTTCCCGATCGAGTGTGCGTTAAAGATGCCGACGTGATGGGGAAGGGAGGACAGGAGATGGATGCTTCCGCTTTGAGCGTGAGGTCCTTTGATTTGGTCTCCATTAGAGAGTGACGCCGGGAGACAATCGCGTCCCCATCCCCGCCCCACAACAAGTAAGCCTTCCCCATCCCCGCCCCATCCCCGTAGGGTTTCTCCCCATCCCCACCCAATCCCCGCAGGACGACATCACATTACCCACAAAATGTTTTCACCAATTAAAATGTAAGAAAATTGTTGTTAGCTTACAACGCTATTTGTATTACTGATTGTTTTAATAAGAAGTACGCAATAAACAGTTTATCTTATCGACAGTTTGCATTAACCAAGCCCTGACTGTTACTGACTAGTAGTCTTCAGGAAATAAAAAACCTCTTTTCAGTTATCAAGTTCTTAACATCGCCCTGGACTGATTTGAGATTGTACTTGTAGCTCTAAGAATGACACGTGACTACAACGTTAAAATTAATTCATCAACGTATACAAGCTGATAACACTTTAAGCTAAGCTACAATTACATTTTAAACAAATTCGGTCGCTTTTTGTTTGAGCAGTTTATTTAAAAATAATTCCGTAAACAGGAAGTACAATTGATATGAACCTGTAGCGTCGAAAAGTGAATGGAAGTAATAATAATAATAATAATAATATCTTTTCTTTAATTTAGCGCCTGACAAACGCACTGCGCTGTACATTTACATGTTATGCAATTGAAACAATCTTAACTAGTTAACTACTAACAGAACAGACAGCTTGTAATACACGGCGCTAATAGCAGCCTACAAAGCAAATCCGCCCTAACGGGGCTCGAACTCGGTACCTCTCGCACTCTTCGCCAGATGTTATCCAACGCGCCACCGGACCCCCCCGTGTAGTTAAAGCTGTAACTAAGGAAGTAAGTAGCTGTAATTCCCCATTACTTAAGGAAGTAAGTTACTGTATACTATAATTATTATTATTGTCTACACGCTGTATAAACTATAGAAATATAATAGTTACCATTACCGCGGTTTTATCGCTGGCTAATTCCCCATTACCGCGGCATTACTTCGAGAGTAAACCCCATTACAGCGATAGGCCTATTACCGCAATTGTTGTCCCCATTACCGCGGGAATTACCGCGGTTACAACGGTTTAACCGCGGGGAAATTCCCCATGTTACTCTCTAGTCTCCATGTTTGATAATAATGAAAGATTAGCCTTCAAGATCGACAGAGTATTGACTGAACATAGATGCCTAGCTCAAGTAGGCCTAATTCATCCGCCGAGTAACGCTAGACCATGTACGCTTACAGGTACAGCCGCATAGACGCTATGGGCGATAGGATAGTAGTTGAGTTTAAATGCAATAAAATGATATCATCACTTGTTATGAAATCAAACGATAAAATAATAAATAAAACGATACCAACACCCGTTATAAAAATTCGAAGTTGATGCACAATTTATCACCTATCACCTCTTCTATCCAGTAGTACATAACATTGCGTGAGAGTCCAGGTTTCGAGAAATTAACATAATATATGTATCATGGAAAACCTTTACTCCGATCTTAGCCATAAACATAAATTTTATTGATTTCAAGTATCAGTATTGACGACGAAAAACAAGTGGCCTACACAAGAAAAAAACAGACTAGCAACAAGGGGATCAATAGGACTACAACCCTAAGGGACCTAGGTCCCGCTAATGGGCCACCTGTAACAAAAGCATATTTTTGGCAGTAGTATTAAAACACAAGTGTGAGATATAACGTAATAATTCTTAACTAGTTAACTAAGTCTAATAAATTTAACGAGCACTAGACAATCGGGGTGATAAGATGAGACTCGTCTAATTTTAGTCAGCGAGATGTTAGTTAAATTACGTAGTGTGAGATATATCATTCCAAGTGCGAGGACCAACGCATTTTATAAAAACATCAGAGAATTGGTCCTAGCAAAAGCTACTCTAACATCAAAAATAAACATGCGTGCTAGAGGTGGATGCGCTGACAAAGCTACATAACTAAGAATGCCTTAGTTTCAAGAACTTTTAGCTCTGTAGTCAGTAACGATGATCTCAAAACGTTAGAACATTCATTCATTCATTCATTATGAGTATTTATATAGCGCCCCTTCAAGAAACCTACTCAGGAGCGCTCCCATCCCAGTCACGACTAAAGAAAAAAGACTTGAGTGATTTATAAAACCCAGTTGGGTTGATCAGGAGTAATGAACGCAGCTCTAGCGGGAGATCATTCCAGATGGAAGGGCCGATAACTGAGAAAGCTCGGCGTTGTCTGGTAGCCAAGCGCGCCCGTGGAACTAAAAGTTCACCCCTCGTCGCAGAGCGAAGCACCCTACGCGCCGCTACGTCGGACAGTGGGCGGCAAAGATCGCGCATGTATGATGGAGCAAAGCCAAGAACACGTCGAGAAAGCAATGCGATAGCAATCCGCAGAGATACAGGCAGCCACTGCAACACATCACGCAGAGCCAATACACATCACACATGTATGGAGCCAGCCACATCACACCAGAGCATCACACATGTATGCACGCAGAGACAGAGGCAAATGTAGGAAGCCACCCGAACGGGACTGAATGCATCGGCTTTTCAATCGGATTTGCAGCAATATTTAGTTCCACGCTGCAGTGCGTATTAATGGCAGCCTCAGCTGTCGCACACGATTCATATAATAATTTGCCCTTTAGTTGCCCTATCTTTTTTTAAACCAAAAATGACTACATTGTTGCCTTTCGGATTGGAAATGTCATAACATGAAATTCAATTAATGCCATGTGGATTCGTGGAATAATACTTGCAGATTTAGCAGACGCATTGGATCATTATTTTGTATGTCTATAATCTGGAGCATCTGCTGAACTGTGACAGAACCTCGAGGAAGTTCCAAGTCTGAACCTTAATCTATGCAGTATGCGCTACAATAGTAACTAACTTCAGTAATCTTGATCAGTTTCATGTTTCTTGAACTAACTGTAATTCATTACGAAGATTTATATAGCCCCCTTGAGGGTTACTACTCAGAAACGGATGTAATGTAGACATTACACGTCGTCTACTGCCATCTTATTTGTTGAGCTGGTACTAATTTATGTACCGTACTGTAGGAGATTCCCTTGTATTGTATTGTATTGTATTTATTTATAAATTTATAAAGCGCCTCTCACAGTGAACACCAATCAGAGGCGCTCCCTAGCCTAACTCCCTAGCAGCTGATCAAGTCGACGGATTAAGCGAGGCTTAATCCTTACAAGTCAACCACAGGCACACACGATATCATTATAATATCTTAAATGTTACTTACCAGTTCAATTACAGTTTGAAAGTTTGAGGAAGAGTGTGCAATTGAAATTCATGAGTAATTTATATACTAGAATATAAGAATGCAACAGTCTTCAGTCCAAGTCAGCAAAAGTCGATCGAGTCGATCGTTTATTTGCCAAGTCGATCGAGTCGTCAAAAGGTCTGCAAAGCTACGAAGTTTAGCCAGAAGTGACAAGTAGAATGGTAGCCTACATGATTTTCAAGCGCCAGCTGACATTCATGTAACCTCAAATATGAAACTTTGAAACCGGATACTTTGCGAGGATATCAAAATGTGCGATGTGTAATCAAAATAGAGAAAAATATCTGATTTATTAAATTTAATAAATTACGATGACAGCCGAATTCACTTTTGAGAATGTCGTTTTTCCTTAATCGAAGTCATGAAGACTTTGTCAACCAAGAGACCTGTCAAGTAATTATTATGACACGAAGATTGAGTGCAATATTGCGCTTGTGGCAAAGACCATGTGTAAATAAATACGTATATTCTTATGAATGTCTATAAATATATGCAAGTAGCCCCTGAATACATTGATATATAGTCGCTGTTCTCTGTGAATGGATATACGTATATATGCGAAAGAGAATGATGAATGGCCGTGTAAAGGAATCCGTCTTCATCTCAAACTGTCTAATAAAGCAACTCCTCCATCTTCTTCTCTTGAGTAATCTGAAAATAAAGATTCGTGTGGGGTGAATGGGTTTGCACAAGACGCGACTGCAGCCCCGACGTCATGGTGAGTTCAGGATTTACCCATGACCGTATCGTTAATCGTTGAACTAATACCACGATTGGGAACATGATTTCACCATGTAGCACGACTATGCAGCCATAATGAGCAGCAATGATAGAGTCTGTGATGTGGTTGGCTGCACTGAGGGCGTATCTTTAGTGACTGAATCAAATGCAATTCAGTGGGTAGGATGTAACGATCAATTATTATCGTTCTATAAGGATGAATTTTCTATCCTCTGTGGATTAAACCCAGCGCTTATATATTTACGATGACATTCTAAGCGTGTAGGTTTGTAAGATCACCAATTCCAGCATCAATATAATGCGCATCAGTGTTACACGCGACACAGTTTTAACAACGAACTCAAAATTAACGGCGCATGCAAGAGCGTCATTAGTTTTCAGACCTATATATTACCGGTCACCACCCACAACAATCCATGACGAAGATGACGCTGAATGAGCGGTCATACAAGGGGTCTGTGGGGTGTCGGAAAATATCAGAAGGGTAAAAGAGTTTGGTGGGAAGTCGTTCCTCCCAAGGTGATCCACTCCTATTCTCATTCAGGTTGGCGATCTTAGCAGGTATTATGCAGCTTCTAATTAAATCGGTATCAAGGCTTTATAAAGGGAACCATATTCCTATTTTCCTATTTTCCACGCAAAATATAATCTTGTCACTAATATTCGACTGCACTGTTATGACAACCATCGATATCGTCGTCTTCAGTTCCTAACGCCAATCATTTGTTATTGCTCTGCTTCTTCGTATCCTGTTCATTATTCCAAAAGCTTAGTACCGTATATATTTTTATATTGTTCGTATAATATATATATATATTTCTTAAAAGCAAGCATATAAATATGTAATAGGCTTTATATCAGAGGCTTTTAATGGCAAAGTCCTTGCAATTATACCATATAATGGCGACCTAAGCCTATAATTCTGCTGGCCTCTTCTAGGATCATTCCTTTTCCACATTACGAATATATAGCCACTATTGGCTAGACTATGTCCTATATAATGGCTGGCATATACAATATACATTCTAGTTTACTACTGTTATCTAGCAACAGCTGGTATCACTTGGACGCGCTTGAAGATTCAATTTGCATCTTGACAACTAATTTCTCATGAAGTCTCACAGCGGCTTCTCGATCCTAACAGCCGGATGAAGAGCGCCATCTCACGCCACTCAGCCGTAAAACGAAGCATACAAACACTCGGATTAAGTGACTGAGTAGGCAGTGGAGGGATAGGAAGAGGAGGGAGAGGAGCGAGGGCGTAACGGGAACTTTGGTTTCATATGGCTACCATAATGACGGTGCGCATGCAAATTCAAGTCTTGGAACATCGTGTACTCTATCCAAGATATTGATTTTCACGTCCACGAGGAGACTAATTATAATTAGTTCATTGTTTATCACTCTGTTGTTTTCCTATACGAACAACTAGCAGACTGTTCAGTCAAATTATGCCTTTTATTCGTCCCCAAATTTCTCGGCTTCAGTAAAGCATCTATAGACTTTCGGCTATTTAGCGTATACATATCTCCAGATTTCCTCTGCAACACCACAGAAAGTCATCTGCAGCGCCATGACGGCCACTAGCACCAGAACACCATTTACATTATCAACACCAACATCCAACATAATTCATACTTTTAAATATTACATGCAGTACACTTTATGCGCAAGTGTAACAGTTGTAGCCTAACTGCGGCCTTTGTGAAGTAGGCCTATATAAAACGCGTTATGTCTGTATTAGACCACAAATGTTTGATACATATGCCTTCACACTTTACATTCATACAGACCCATGCATACATACATACATATACATACATACCTACATACATACATACATACAATGTACATTCATACATACATACATACATACATACATACATACATACATACATACATACATACATACATACATACATACATACATACATACATACATACATACATACATACATACATACATACATACATACATACATACATACATGCACACACACACATATATATATATATACAGTAGTAGCTGCAAATTAACACGACAGTTAAACTGCAAGCAGCGTACTTGTTCGCCTGAGGATAATATGTCGATGTGTTGGCCTGCTTTAATTTGGTCTTGTCCAGCCACTTCATAGGCGTGAGAATGTTGTCTGATGCTGTGCTTTGAATTGGCACCTGCTGCTGCCGTTAGCACCCTCATAGCCACGGGTCATTCCTATCTAATTCATCATGTTCACAGTCCGTGTTATTCGGATTGCCACTGCCCACAACTGATCAATATGTCGATGACGTTCAGCTGCACTTTAAGTTGTCATCCGTCATGACGCTAGCACTCTCCCTTATAAATGCAGTTGACGCTGCCTGACGTCACGAGGCTGACATATAAATATACAAAGAGCTCTTTGTAAAACCGTCTTTAACTAATGGGAAATGCCAAGTCGTTCCTGAGGCACAATTAAATTGTAGAATATGCTCAACCATTCAAAATAAGACGAGGTCTGTTCGAGTAAAAGCTGGTTCCAATTTAAATTAGTTATCTTTAGCTTGGCCTAAGGACACACGCGGAAAACATTGAACAACTGATTTGCATTCATAGTCACATTTTATCCGAGATAAGTGTGATCTTTTAGGGACAGAAGATTAAGCTAGAATCTGTTAAATGTATTTCGTATTTCTGAGCTTAAAGCTTTAGCCTTTCTTAATGTGAACTGGATGCAGTATTTTGTCAACAAATGGTAAGTTTTTCTAAAGCTAACTATAAAAACTCTAATTTAGCCCTAAATGTACTTAAATCCTTGCATTCATTCATTTCAGAAATTTATATAGCGCCCTGTCAAGATTATCTACTCAGGAGCGCTCCCAAGCCAACCCCAGCTAAAGAGAACAGTATTGAGTGGCCAACCTCGGCTAAAGAGAACAGTATTGAGTATTCAGACTGATTTACATGGACACGAGCCTTAGAATTTTGTCAATAGTCTATTACTTAAATGAAAATAAATCAACAGACCAGAATTCCGATGGAAACAAATGGCAGACCAGGCTTGAAGTCTGAGAAAAGTTGGAGATGGGGCGGGCAACAGCGATACCCTCCTCTGTTTGCCAGATGTAGAGCATTCTATACTCTATAGCAATGCTTTTTGCAATAGGCTACAGTAGGCTACAGCGGCAACAGGTTTTAGATAAGCAGACGACACAAGCAGAAACCTACTCTACTTGTCTAATACTTAACAACTCCTCACAATTGGTTCAGTTGACGTATACTATCGGCGTAGTAGATTATTTGTAGGCTAAGTCATCGCCCAATGAAGTTCTGCTCATTACTGAGATGGATCTAGATGGATCTATTATGGGCCATTGGTTCGTAAACTCTTTCAGCTCAGTAATTGCATACATACCCGATTCGAGTATCATATTTACCTTTCCCGGCGTGACTCATATTTTGTGGGCCTCATAGTCGTCAGCTCCAGTCTATCCTTTCCTTTATCCTTCCGTTCATCCATCTCCCCATTGTTCCCCTGAGGATGGGATCCATAGACCTTCATTTCGACCGTAAACCGTTTAATCGCAGCCGAGGCCAAAGCCTTCAGGTCAATATCAGCTCTTGGCAACGAAAACAACCTTCTGTCCTTCCAACACATAAAGCCGCTTCGTCTGAGCGTGGTCTAATGTGGTCCCGTCTCCCCTATATACGATAGCCTTTATAGGAAACTGTGGCGATCGGACCGAGTGGGGTGGAACAAACATCAATCAGTCTACAAAGGAAAATAATGTGGTAGATGTGTAGATGTGGAAGATGTGTGGTACGTGATAATCTATGATACCCTTGCCGGTTCGGATCATTCATGATGTTGCTGTTCAGCAGATTACAGGCCGCAGGAAGCCTGAAGGAAGGTGGCCAAGTACAATGTTACTCTGGTAGTTTACTGGTTTATTTCGGAGGCCTTCTAGACTCTTGGTTCTGCCAATCAGTCCGAATAGTCTGGCTTTCGTCAACAGCCTTGTTCGGTATCTTGCCATCACGAACTTCATTTCTCGCCCAGTCTCACTCTCAACACTGCAAACTAATCCAATTAGGCCTATTAAAATAATACTTACAGTGCTGAACAGTGCAGTGTCTAAAGCTAAAATTATAGTTTAGTCTCTAATACTCTAACTGTATAATCATGTGTTGCTGTTACTTGCTGCGTTTTGACAGCTAGTTATGAGATGAACGAAAATGCAATACAATACAATGTATCAACGCCATCCTGGCCAACCAGCGTTTGAAAGAACTTGCGTTCCAAGGCACTGTCACAACCTTAGAGTCTATAATTTCTACAGTGCCTGTAAAACGTTCAAATAATGATCGATGATCGTCGCAATAGCATCAACTGCTTACAGTGGCGTAACGACGGGGGAACAGAGGGGGCAACCGCCTCCTGGCGCGGCACCAGAAGGGCGCAGAATTAGCTTTCAGTGATATACAGTACTATGAAAAGAACGATTAAAAGTCAACAAGAAAATTAAAAGGGGGCTCAGTCATCAACCCTTGCCCTTGGGCGTTGAAACCCTTCGTTACGCCACTGACTGCTCAACTGACTGTTTTTCTGTCATTGTCTATAAAATGTCTATAAAATGCGTATTCATTTTTAAATCGCTACTTGAAGAAGCTAACCACCATTCGTGTCTAGATTTTCGCTGTTTGGCGCTAATCGTAAAGTCGGACGTCACGTCAAAAGAACGCTGTGGTTAATATCGCTGTCACGCTATTCGAACATTGAAGGCAGTCGCTGATAATATTGGATTTTGTGGTTTCCTTTCTCAGATTAGAATGGTCGCATGTTGATGGTCTATTACGTTCTTTAAAATTGCATAACATTGCAAAGTTTCGGTCCATTTCGATTTCATGTCCTGATCGAAAGTAGGCCGAAGCACTTGTTTAATGTAGAGGAAGCAGGTTATGATAGCAACGCCAGTCAGGGAATAGACTGCTTATGCCCTACCAAGAGCCATCAACGTAGGTCCCATGGCAAATTTGGCGATACAATGCTGCTTGTTGTGGGCGAGAGTGGTGCCGTGGAAACATGTAGGCCTAGTCTTAATGTCATTTCTTTATGAGTCAATATAATCGAATGTCTATTGCAACTATAAAC
Organism: Aporrectodea caliginosa; assembly: GCA_020284085.1. Taxonomy (NCBI): domain Eukaryota; kingdom Metazoa; phylum Annelida; class Clitellata; order Crassiclitellata; family Lumbricidae; genus Aporrectodea; species Aporrectodea caliginosa. The sequence continues at coordinate 96,453 of JACEVL010000381.1, read as the reverse complement.
ACAAATAAATAATAATCACTTATTCGTAAGAATAGCTGTCAAGATTGCAACGGGTAAACATTGATATTTCGTTCGCGTTTGGACATCATACGTATGTAAACAGGCTTAGTGACGTCGAAACTCAGGAAAGCGGAACTGCGTCGATGTTATTTCGATGTTTTACAATCCCAATACGCGCTGCATGATCTTAAACATCCCAAGAAATGGAGGGTTTTTCTACTGAAGCTACTTTACAGTGAGGATGAGTGAAAGCGCTTCCTCAATCTGCCGTTGAGCTCAGTCCACAGTGTCCACCCACTTGGTCAGCGAACTCAACGTGTTACTTCCTGGTCGGACATCCCATGCCCACTCTAAGCCCTGTGCGACAGTGGGGGCAGAAGTCAGGCAATAAGTCCTGACCGCATCGCTGAGACGTCATACGAGATAAAACCGGTGGCTATTTCCGTTGACTGTGTGTATTCAAACAGATGCTTTGGTCAACACTCAAAGGCAACGAATTGCCCCGTTTAGACACTTGAAAACAGATCCAGTAGAAACCTCCGGTTTTCGGAATGCTTCGGTTTATATAGCGCATATTGAGATTGTAAAACATCGAAATTGCATCGGCAAAGTGCCGCTCTCCCGCAATCGTATTATGGGTTTCCACTTCACTAAGCCTACTTACATACGAGTAGCATAAGCATAACATCTAGCAGAAAAACAGATCATAACATACGAATCCTGGATATTCGCTTCTCCCGGCTTTCAAAACAGTTTATTAAAGGCTCTGACTACAGAAGGGAGTCAGATTCTTCTTCTATGCAGCATACGACACTCTACAGGTAGACGGCGAACGTAAAAGGTGCTCTTACGAAACAATTTCTAAAGACGTATCACGAACCCTGCAATCTCTTTCAAATACAGCTCTACATTTTCAATGCGCCATCTACACCTTTCGTAAACAACTTCGTCCATCACAAAAAGCCATTGCAAAACAGAAATGTCTAAAGCCACCGTTTGAGACGCCGCAGTCGTTCATCTTTTTCTTTGTGTATTTTCAATCCGCATAGACTTAAAAATGCTCTTATCGCACATCTAAATCAATTTTTCTATTATGGGGCCGTCCATAAATGACGTCACGCAATTTTGGCCATTTTTAACCCCCTCGTCACACTTCGTCACAAAAAGTAACACCCCCTCTGAAAATGACGTCACAAAGCTCTGACCCCCTAAAACCAAATTTCCATGGCAAAGCAAAATGCTCCTTCATGGAACAAATAGGAAAAGCATGAATATTTTAAAATCTGACGGTGACCAAATATTGAAATCATTAGAAAATTATTAATAGTGATGCCCGTATACATTAAAATAATAAAAAAAATAATGAAAATGTAATCCTCAAAATTAGTGCTGTTATTAATCAAATTAAACTGTTGTTAATTTTAATGACAGACCTGGTGTGACGTCACACTTCTCAGACCCCCCACCCCATGTCACACATCGTCACAAATTTCCGACCCCCGACCCCCTAGGTGCGTGACGTCATTTATGGACGGCCCCTGTGTCGTTAGAAACTTATTAGCCCAGCCCCATGTGCAGACCAATACTCCGTCTTATAATTGCAATTAATAACAAGTCCTCCTTTTATCCCTTTGCAGGAGATGCAGAAAACAATGCCTTGTGAAACATCAAGCAGCGGGGTCGCCTTTAGAGTGAAAATCAAGGAGAATAGATTCATAACATATCATATAGATCATCAGCTTATGCATAGTTAATACATGTAGGCCCACCTGCGTAAGCCTCAAGGTACCTCTGCGCGTCAGGTTGTTGGTTCGCCTCCCGATGTTGGCTTATTTAAGAGATTTAAATCTCGGTCAAGCACGGTCCGTACACGGGGATCTTAAATGGCTTGGCCCCCATTCAAACGGGCAGCGCTGATTACGGATCTAACCGGTAAGATTCGCTTAGAAAAAGAAGCAGTGTTAAGGCCATAGTAGGTCGCTATAGAAAACGTGAGCATTTACATTTTGCATTTAATAGCGACCCTGTTAGGTTTTTCTTTAACATTAAATTTTATCGATATCCTAATTATACGTTCGTGAAAGGTCTCCCTGGCCGTCAGCAAGCCTGTTCCGTTTTTCTGACATTTGTCGATGTCCTTATTATACGTTCGTGAAAGGTCTTCCTTGGCATCATCCAGCGTCGCAGTTCTTTGGCCAAGGGAGTGGCGCTAACGAGCGGAAAGGCATTAGGCTAATTCGGTCAGCATAGAGCAGGGGCGTAGACAGGAAATAATTTGTGGGGTTTCGTGGTTTCCATTGGACATTGTCTTATTTTTCTACGTTTTTTGTTTTTAATAACAGTAATGCATTTTTTATGGAGGGGGGGTCGAACCCGTAAACCTATTAAATACGCCCATGGCATAGATACAGCTTCCTCCACGAACATAGCAAACCTTGTGTAAATTCGGATCAAATTCACGCATCGTCATATCTACATCTTCGCGCGGGCGTGCCAGTGTTGACCTGGCATATGCACGAGATAATTGTATGATACCATATTCAAAAATCTTGTAAACCCATCTACATACAACACATGCATCAGAAAGCATATATTCCCACGCATTTGTGTAAACGGTGAAGCCGTAGATATGCATATAAATGAGGCTTCTGTCCAGATATCTCGTGGGCGTCTGCAAAAAAGATTTGTCGGCATGAACTCAACACAAAAAAGAGAGCGACTTTTTCACTCCTTTTCACCACGAAGAAACAAATTTTGCATAATTTTTGCGGGTTAGGCAGAGAGCGTCGCAAGTGAGTGATGGTATGTGGATGTGGGTGGGGATGGATGCAGGATCCTTTTAAGGTCGTCATAGACACTTACTGCATTCCTAGACTCAACTGCCAGCTTTGCATTAAGGCTAAACGCATAATTAAGCATTCACATTATGCACTTGCGACTTGTTTAGTCATGATTCAAGAATACACCCAGTTTTGATTTTAAATCACGATTTACTTTTCCAATGTTGATTGTTTTGATATCCTGGATATATCCCGTATGGTCCAATTCAATATTTCCGGTTTTACGTTTACTGTCTTTCGTTTCTTTCTTCTCGACAAAATGGCAACTGCTTTATAATATTTAAAGTAAATAGTCACGGAACTCACGGCTTTAAAAGTTTTTAAATTAATAATTTTAATTCTAAACGATCACCTCTAATGGATAGCCCTACAAGAGAAAACTCGAGTCCGGATTTTGAAATTTCCCTTTTTTTTCATTTTCGCGTCAAATTCAATAATTAAATTTATTTTATCAATATCTCATTTTCAGACTTGCGTAGGTACCTGAAAGGTTCGTAGGCTCTAGGCACAGTGCCTCCTGTGCCCAATGGATAATACGGCCCTGGATGGATATTGGATAATTCTATAAAAGCACGAAAATTGCGGTAACGAGCAAGTCGGTAATACGAAATTTCTAAAAGTTCTTTATAAAGTGTTACAGAACTATAATAATATTATATTATTATTATTATTATTATTATAATAAAGAGAACGGTAGCTAGACTAAGTGTCGACACTTTAAAGGACCATAATTGTTCTAAGCGACATTAAGCTCAACGTTGATGCCTTCATGATCCGACTGTCAATACTCATTACTTTCAGAATCGTCCAGAAGCCCTTGCATATTATTATCTGTGTCTGAGCACAGCTAAGTAAACGGTACAATGACACTACGAATCATCAATTCGTAGCATGATTCTGGAGGGGATTTCACCTGCATCTCTTCGCTGCTTAAAGACCTTTCTCTTTTCTTGGGCCTTTTAAGCTCAGAGCGCTTCTGAATAGCTCTGCTGTGAGAAGCGCTTTATAGATGTTCAGATTAGATTAGATTAGATTAGAAATGCATGGACCATAGTAATACTCAATGATTAAACAAGCATGACTGCGCTATCGTAGCCATATTAACCTTCTTTTAATGTATCCAACTATCCATCATATTATGTAGGTCATATAATTATAGTCTAACACGTTATAAATTTGACACGTACAGCGCATGCTATCTTCTTTTTATTGCGAGACGTTTATTTTGGACGCTGTGTCGTCTAAGTTTAGACTTTAACGACTGCTCATCATCCATGATCACCTTGCAATTGCATCAATCTATAAATGGCGGTCATCGTTAGAGCTAAAGGTCATCATTTTAAGCTCTGTTTGCGCAACAATCACGTTGGTGATTCATAGTCTCGCCTGCACAATCTATATAATTTGTTTGCGAGTATAATTATTATAACGATTAGTTACGAGATACGGAATAAGCTGTTGCTCTGCGCTGAGCTTAGAAGCCTGAAGTTTACGATTACGATTGCGAGATACAATAGCGCTGATAAAGCTGATTTCGTGAGGCCATGCCGCCATGGCTCCTATTGCCGATAACTATACGCATCAAACACATCACTCAGCAATCTCGCACCTGATATATATATATATTGACTATATATATGCATATTCGTGACTTTGTCAACGGCGCCCAGTACTTGATTACAAGACCGCCTGCACAGTGCACAATGGCCACCTCAGTTGTTCACTCCAAACTCGACTACTGTCACTCCCTTTTCTGCAGCGTCGATTCTTCTTATATATAAGACGCCTAAAACAGTCCAGGACGCCCTTGCCCGTGCCAGCACCAAAACTCCTAAACAGACTACCAACTGACCTAGTTCTCAAGTCACTTCATTGGCTAAAAGCCACTTTCACATCCATTACCAAATTGTATCTCTTAGCTACAACACCCTTCAAACCTTTCGATCATCTTGTATTCAGCAGCTTTTCGTTATTCAATCAACCAGGTATACTCATTATTCATCGTACCTTTCTCTATCTCTCCTGCTCTCTCAAATTCTGCAACCACTCCATAATCTATGCTGCACTGGATCTTTCTCGTATGTCAATCTCACCTTTCCTCCGTCTGTCCCATAGACTCCGTAAATTACAGGACTGTAGGCGTTCAGCCTCGGGACTTAGAACTTGGGTCCATTCTCAATAAGATAAACACAAGAAAGAATTAGCTGATTTCAAGAATTATTGGCTGAGATCTGGCCATGTTTCTCTGATTTTTGCTAGATTTCATATTTTCTGACCTTACAATGACCTTGAATGATCGAGAATTTAGCGTCAATAGTTTCCCACGATATAGATCTCGTCGAGACAAATAGAACAAAGAAAGGTTCATGTAAATCGGACTATTCGTTCATTTTTTTGTGATAAAAAGTGTACACTGAGAATGAACCCAAGTTCCAAGTCCCGAACATGAGCGCCTACAGTCCTGTAATTTAAGTAGGCCTATAGTCTATGGCTTGTCCGCACCTCCGCTTTCGCTCTCTCCTTCAGCTCTCCACTGGTCACTGAACACCTAACTCTTCAACCTATCCTATCCTGGTTCTACTTCAGCGCCACTGCGATCGCGACTGCTAGCGATTTCCACCGTAGCACGATGGTCTCTTCTCGGCTTGACTTGCCCCAGGACTCTGACCTGGCACCTCAAGAGACGAGACAACCTGGCTATTGCGGACTTCATTTGATGTAGTGTCGGTGAATAATCTGACCTCCATGGTTTGGTTTTTGTATGTCGCTGAGAAAAAACTTCGGTGATTTAGATTACATTAAATCAAGACAATTATAAAACACACCCATTGGCTATGCGATCAGTGATGTAGGCTTAATTGAGGGTTTGATTCTCTATGTAAATCGATAGTCATCGGTGACAATTATTCATAATCACGTGATGGACTTAACAGGACAGTTTTTGTGTTAAAATAAATCACATTTGTGAATGGAGTTGATGTAGGTCGGACTTTGAGAAACTGTGATATTTAAACTGCAATATTTAAAGATATAATTTTATAATAAAATCGTTAACTATCCACGTTCTGAATAAGATTGGTATTGAATTACCTCTTAGTCGGGGAGATCTTTGAGGTAAAATCTTCACTGAGTCTACAACTGTTCGCCTGTTTCGCCCCTCTCTCTCCATTGCCGTCTATCACCTTTCTCTCCCCTCTCTCTCTCTCTTTATCTCTCTTTTTCTGTCTCTCTGTCTATCTGTCTGTCTCTCTGTTTGTATGTCTCTCTGTCTCTGTCTGTCTCTCTATCTCTCTCCCTCTATCTATCTATCTATCTATCTATCTATCTATCTATCTATCTATCTATCTATCTATCTATCTATCTATCTATCTATCTATCTATCTATCTATCTATCTATCTATCTATCTATCTATCTATCTATCTATCTATCTATCTATCTATCTATCTATCTATCTATCTATCTATCTATCTATCTATCTATCTATCTATCTATCTATCTATCTATCTATCTATCTATCTATCTATCTATCTATCTATCTATCTATCTATCTATCTATCTATCTATCTATCTATCTATCTATCTATCTATCTATCTATCTATCTATCTATCTATCTATCTATCTATCTTATCTATCTATCTATCTATCTATCTATCTATCTATCTATCTATCTATCTATCTATCTATCTATCTATCTATCTATCTATCTATCTATCTATCTATCTATCTATCTATCTATCTATCTATCTATCTATCTATCTATCTATCTATCTATCTATCTATCTATCTATCTATCTATCTATCTATCTATCTATCTATCTATCTATCTATCTATCTATCTATCTATCTATCTATCTATCTATCTATCTATCTATCTATCTGTCTGTTTCTCACACACACATACACACACACGCAAACATACACATACGTACACCTTACTGTCGTTCTCCCCTACCCTGTCTCTTTCTTTTACTGCCAATTTCTTTCTCGCTGCCACTCAGTAATATAGTCCTCTTTCTCTGCCACTGACTGTCTTTCTTCAACTTCTTTATGTTTTTTTGCCTCTTTTTTGCTTTTCTGAGAATCTGCTTTCGTCTGTATATCATTATGTGGGAGTGTATGACTCTCCCTCTCCTTCGCTCTTTATGTCCGAGTTTTTGTCACTGTTTTTGGTCGCAGTATGTCTTCTAGTCTTCCATTTGCTGTTTGTCATCCAGAAAATCTCTCCGCGCCTTTACTTTGACTTCGACTTCCAATGACAATAATTATTTCGACCGGTGTTGAATAGCATTCCCAGTATTCTCTGTTATTGACAACCCGTCTCTTTCCCAAATGAAGAAGCACAGCACAACAGCTGCCGACGAGCCACGTCCTTCCTTCCACTAAATCCAACTTCGTTCTGCGTAGGCATAGGTACTTAGGTACAGTAGGCCTACACGCCACACAAAAACATGGAAAAATTACTTGTATCTAGATATTCCAAAAACTTGGTCAGATGGATAGGGCCTATCTCTACAATTGACAGTCTCGCAAGTCGGCCTTTTTTTTAGATATATCCAATTAATTCTTCCAATAATTCTGGAAGTTTAAAAAAATTTATTTCTCTATTTGCTAAGCCATATTGCGTAACGACAAAACATCAACAAGTGTTCAAGATCTCCAAGCAATAGCTGCTGCAGGAGCCAGCGTCGTTCTCTGGTTTGAAGGGTGCTGACGTGCCGCCCAACTGCTTGCCTCGTCTTGTCTCCGCGGTAACTGTGTCAGATGTAAAACAAAACTTGCACCGCAACAAATGCAAATTCTTGCGTTTCTTCTCAGATAAAACCTCGACCCTTAGAAGACTTAGGGTTAAACATCCATTCTTGCGATGGTCCATCATACCCCAGGGCTTATTCTAAGGAATTTTATTAACTTCACATGAGGGCCGAATTGGGAGGTCTGGGCAGTGGCGTAACTAGGGGTTCGTGTGCTCAGTGTTTAATCTACTCCCCTTGCTTGCTGTAGGGGGGGGGTAGTAACGATACTTTTAACAAGCAAGAATTTTTCGAAGGGTGGTAATAACGAGAGTTTCCAGCAAAATTTTTCTTAGTTCCACCAAATTTTTCAACTCTTTTCTGATCTACCTCCTTTTCACAAGAAAATTGTCAAGCTCTCATTTAATTTAAGTAACTATTCTTGCCTCATTTCTTTCAGATAAATTGTCACTGGGTCTGGGGACTGTTGGTTTATACAATTAGGTCTACAGAAAATAACTGCACAAAATCTGATTTTTAACTGCCAAATTTCTTGTGTCTGGCTGCACGTTAGAATAAGCCCTAAAATCCCTAAATCTCCTCTACGGTAATCACCTTACTCCAACCTACCGACCGACACGCGACGAATGCCTTTTCTGCGTGTATATCGTTTTGTGTCTGAACGGTTGGCCGGACATGCGTCATCATTCTTCCAACAACGAGGTACTGCTCGTCGGCAGCGTCATCGTGTGTGCGAAACTCTACTCATTCGACGCAACTTGGTCCAGAGACTCTGAACATCCATGCCATCTTCAGCTGCTGTTGACGGGAATCCGTTGGTTGGTTACTCGTGTTTGCGTGGGCCCGCCACTTGTGACTTTTTCAGCTTACTATGCATTTTTTTACTAACTGAAGTAAGACATTTGTTCGTAATGACGTATAGGCTAGCGCACATCATATCTTGAAAGGTCGCTACCGTATGTTCGATTACATTATGTTACAGTGATCTTTATTAGAATTTCGTTACAGTGATCTTTATTAGAATTACGTTACAGTGATCTTTATTAGAATTTATAAAACAATTGTTCCTTCACACTGTTAATCTGCGCATTACCATGCAGAAACTTTCATGAGCATCTGCTCTTCAGCTGCACCCGAGTGAAATCGACCGAGCGCCATCGGTTTCAATGGGTGCACTTGCCTTCCAACAACAAACGAGCAATACATTTAATGACGCAATCAGCGAGGACCAAACCAACAGCTGTTGTGATTGCAGCCCTGTTGACATTGATGACGATAAAAAATTATGACGATGAGCACGAATATAATGACGACGATGATGACGACGACGGTTATTGTCAAAATGATGACTTCTATGATAATGATGATGGTTCTGTTGGTGATGCTGATGTGTTGATAATGACGATGATTGGTAATGAAGTTATAAAAGATTAAACTTATTGTTATCCAGGAAGAATCTCCAGGAATCATAATCGACGGAAACCACTAACTCTAGCATCAGTAGCTTCTGAGTTCCTGTTGCAAAGAAGATGCCAAGGTCAACGGACGCCGCATCCTCCTCTTCATCCGCCTCCTCCTCCTCCTCCTCTTCATCCTCCTCTTCATCCTCCTCTTCATCCTTATCCTTCTCTTCAAATCAGTCTGAACTCGTTCATTTGTTGCCTTCCGATGGCAGTGGTAAGTCACAATGTTTCCATTCATCTCATGAGCCTTAACCATCTAATTCATCAATGCGTCATTAAATTTATTCATTCGTAATTCATTGCATTCGTTCATTCATTGCAGCCGTGAAAAGATACATCCAAGCATGCATTAATGTAATCGTGCATTCATTCATTCATTCATGCATGCATGCATTCATTCATTCTTACGTCTGTTCATGCGTGCTTTCGTTCATTCATTCTTTAGTCCTTGCGTTCATTCGATATTTTCCAGTCGATTGCTTAATTGCAAAAGCAGAGCCAATTACCATAGGCCTATGCGTTCCGTTTGAATTCGAAGGAATATTTCTTCGTTTCTTGATGCGATGTTGTTTCCACTCAGTTCAAAGATCCCAGGTTTATCATCGGGGACTTCATTAGTGTGTCGATAAAGGCAAGGTTGCTCACTGATGTATAATGCATTGATGTATAATGCATTTATGTATACATGACATGTACAGTACGTATGAATGTAATCTTAATCGTAATCGTAGGACTCACTTCTAAAGCGTAGGGCACCAGATTCACGAGCGCTGAGCTTATTCACGAGCGCTGTATCAAGACACTCAAGATAAGTGCTTCTTAAGTACTACAGAAGCGTTTCTAGGTAACTGATCTCAACAAGTGTGTTTAAAACAGTCTGAAACCAATGTAATGCAATCGAACATTTATATAGCGCCGCTCAAAAGCAGCAGCGCTCTCAACCGGCGTCAGTCCCTGCGCCGGTGAACAAGAAAGTCTTAAGGCGTTTCCGGAACTGGGGAGATGAGGAGGACTAGTAATTCCAGACGCAGGGACTGGGAAAGACAGTTCCAAGCTGACTGGCCAACATAGGCAACGCTCCTGGATTACGTAAATACCAATGGCAGACTGTTTCAAGAGGATGGGACCACTGCACGAGAAGGCACATAGGTTCTAGTTGAAGTGCGGAAACGCGACACCTGTATTTCTCCACGGCTAGAAGAGCGTAGCGATCACCGACCCGGTTGACGAGATTTGAACACAGAGCCGCCTGATCTACGTCGGGGCAGCGCTGCTGACGTCTGAGGCACGTATCAGCAAGATGATCTTAAAGGAAGTTTCCTAGCAAAACAACAGGAAGCTAGTGTAGAGTATCCATCATATATTGCGATATAATTATATGCCTATATTTTGGCTTATTGGCTACGACTCGGGCTGCACAAACTAGGGCGGAAACGGAACCCTGGGAAGCCCGCAAGGATTGAATGATTAAACCAGGAGTGCTTCATCTTCTACAAATGAGGGACGGCACGGCGGATGTGGCAGTGTGCGTGTGTGTGCGTGCGTGCGTGTGTGTGTGTGCGTGCGTGCCCTGTGTGGGGAGGGTGTGTGTGTGTGTGTGTGTGTGTGTGTGTGTGTGTGTGTGTGTGTGTGTGTGTGTGTGTGTGTGTGTGTGTGTGTGTGTGTGCGTGTGTGTGTGTGTGTGTGGGTGTGCACGACGTGTGGGCGATTTTCATCAACTGGTCAATGATCTGTAAGAAGAAACTGCTGGTCTATATTTAGAACTTTATTAACTGAACGAACGATGGAAATGCAATACAAAGCGATTAGTTGGCGATGCGGCAGCGCGTGTGCTAGAGCGACGCGTAACGTGGAAAAGTGGAATATCAAGTGGCAAATACCGATCTGCGGTCATCGACCTCTGTCTATTTCTACAGGTCGAGTCGTGAATACATCTGGAACGAAGTCCTTCCTCACTTAACAAAATTCCGTATACCTATAGCACTACTGCGGCATCTTGCTATTGATCTTTCCTGTGTTGACTTTTCCTGTCTGAATTCTTGAATCACCACTGGTCAATGTAGGTGACACTGGCGCTAGAGATATGAGATGTGGCATTGGTATTGTTCATGTGTTTCAACCTTTATTAAATGTAGTTCAATTCTGATTCTCTTTGACTATCTACTTCAACATATGGCAATTTTTTTACTTCAGCTTCACCTTAGCTTGAAGCGATCATCAATTTATAAAGTTTGCATTACGATAACGGCGTTATAGAAGTCACCAACAATACCGTATGAAGGGGTGTTCCAGTGTTGCCATGGAACAGGATGCAACTCAAGAAAGGGGGCGCAAATCTTGCTCGTAATAATAGTTCAAGTTGATATTTGGGGTGATGCGCTAGATTTACGCTTGCTATAGGGTCTTGCTCACTAGATTAGATCACTAATAGTAATATCAACTAAGAACAGACACTCATGACTAATGAACATTGAATCACGTAATTTGTCTGACAGTAGCTAGCAATTACCTATAAATAGCCTTTAGCCATACAGCATAGGCCAATGTGCGAATAAAAAATGATCAAGTGTTTTACCCTATCACCAGACAAAATTGTGGCAAATTTTCAGCTAAAATATTGTGGTGTACCCAAATCCGGAACAGAAATTTATATCCTACATGCAATGTCAGCATACACTGGACAATGAATAATCCTGCCGGTGATTTGTCTTACGGAAGCACTGACTAATGAATACAACCGAACATTCCTAGCATCAGTCTAATTAGACAGCAGGCAAAAGTGTGCGGTTCCTTCTGCAGCACGATATCGCTATGGAGCAGATGATTCTTCTGCATTAAAAGCTAGCTATTGCCTTCAGGCGTTCCTCTGATGAAATCAAATGGAAATGAATTTAATCTGGACCACTTCTCCCAATCCAAATCCCATCTATTCATTTCGCCATTTATACGTTCGACTGTCAGTCATTCTATTACCTCGTTGCGAATTAATTAACTCCAGCAGCTACGAACTGACGACGAAGAGCTTTTCTCATGAGTTTACTAATGGAGCGATTGGACAGAGTATACTGTGCAATCGTCGCTATGATTATAGCCATTTGGTATCTGCTATAATTATGGTATCTGCTATATCATATCTGCTATCTTCTATATGGTATCTGCTATATGGTATCCGCTATCTGCTATATGGTATGTGTTATCTGCTATATGGTATCTGCTATATGGTATCTGATATATGGTATCTGCTATGTGGTTTCTGCTACATGGTATCTGCTATCTGCTATATGGTACCTGCTATCTGCTAAATGGTATCCGCTATCTGCTATATGGTGTCTACTATCTGCTATTATGGCATCCGCTTGTGGTATCTGCTATTATGGCATCCGCTGTGTGGTATTTGCTATGTGGTATCTGATATATGTCATCTGCTATGTCTATGTGGCATATGCTATATGGTGACGCTGCGGGATTCTATCGATGCGCCAAACGGATGGGACGCTCTTACTCTGTCATGGATGAGTTGGTTGGTTCTACGTGTGTTCGCAAGTGTCTCTGCCAATGCCAGCCATTGAGTATCATCGCTTAATGCAGATGAACTTGTCGTTCTTATCTCACTAAGACATGATTTAGGCAGAGGGTTTTTTGAAGGCTCAATATAAATATCGCCGTATACAGTGCATAATATGTTTATTTTTACGTATGTTTCTATGTATCGATATATATGTTTAATATATTGATACATACACATACATGCATACGTACATAGACCATATGAACTTGATTAAATTGTGGCCAAACAGTAGAACGTGCCTAAAGCGCAAGTAATTTTGCCATTCTTTTGTGCTGGTGAGTTAGTCGAGAAAGGAGGAACGCAGAATAACGGCACTAACGGTCATTATAGCTGATTACTTTGACATACATGGTATCTGCTACCGGTATGTGGTATCTGATCATTGGCGTATTTAGGGGTGGTTTTACGGGTTCAAACCCCCAAATAAGTTTCCTAGAAATTTTTTGTAAGAAGACAAGCATAATAGGAAACAAAACTAGACAAGAAACAGAAACTAAACAGCAGTGCTTTCTGCTTAACTAAACATCATTTTCATTTTCCATTCCTCTGCCACTCCTCTGCTATTTTTTTGAACTATTGTTTGAAGTGTGGGAGGGACTTGGCAGTTTTAAGTGATCCCAATTTGTTCCAGAGTAGTGGACCCTGATATTTGATGGAGTGGTTCTTGGATAAGTACTTGTATATTCGGCCTTCAATCGCTGCGCCAAAAGGATCGGACGCACAGAATCTGTCATGGATGAGTTGTTTGGTTCTACGTGTGTTCGTGAAGTGTTCTGCCAATGCCAGCCAATTGAGTATATCATCGCTTAATGCAGATGAACTTGTATTCCGTTCTTATCTCACTAAGACATGATTTAGACAATAGCGCCTTTGAGAGATTTTTGAAGACGCAATATAAATATCCCCATGTGTCAGTATCATTTACCAATGATATTAGGTGGTTATGAGGCGTATGTAACTAAGGCATGGTATCATCCGCAAATAATATAAATGTAGGAGAGATGATGAATTAGGTAGGTCGTTGATATAAATAAGAAACAGTAGAGGCCCAAGTATTAGCCTTGAGGAACACCATAGAGAATTAGTTGGAGAGAGAAGAGGTTACCATTACATGATACTTGTTGATATCGGGAGCTTAAGTAACTTTTAAACCAATCTAAAGCTATATTCCTAACTCCGTAATGCTCTAGTTTAGCTATAAGAATTTTGTGATCCACTGTGTCAAACGCTTTAGCTAGATCTAGAAATATTCCAACAGAAAATTTATTATTGTCTATAGCTATATTTGGTCTTGCATGTCAAGAAGAGACATGGAGGTAGAGTGTCCTGGCTGAAAACCATGCTGAAGTGGGTACAAAAGTTTATTGTGTGTTATGAAGGAAGAGAGTCGATGTACATTGCACGCTCAAAGAATTTGGAAAAGTAGGTTAATACTGATATTGGTCTATAATTAGAAATTTCCGATTTTATGCCTTGTTTGTGTATTGGTGTAACCTTGGCCTTTTTTATTTCAAGGGGGACCACTCCATTTCTAAACGAACAGTTGATCAGTTCTGCTAGTGGCAGGGCAAACAAGTTCAACAGAGGTGATAATATTTGGGGATTAAGTCCATCTGATCCAGAGCTAGAGGTTGGTTTTAGGGTCTTATTTATGGACAGGAGTTCGTACACATCCGTTGGTAGAATAGCCATTGAGTTCAATGTTGAGGAAGGCATGAAGCTGTGAAATGATTTGGTGGCTTTAGGAATTTTAAGTGATAGTGCTTTTGGAAGTTCAATAAAGTAAGTGTTGAATTTTTCAGCTATAATTTTGGGATCTTCAACTGTGATATCATTGATTTTTAATTCCTTAATTAATTCAATTTTTTCTTGGACATTTATAATAAATTTAATTAGTTGCCAGGTTTTCTTTATGTCCCCAGTATTCTTAGAGAATTCGTTCGAATAGTATTCCTGTTCCAATTTTATACGAATTGTTTTATATTTATTTCGATACTTTGTAAAAATTTCCTTGTTTATTATAGTAGGGTTCTTAATATACTTTATATAAAGCTTTTCTTTTTTTTAATTGATTTCATCAGGCCAGTAGTCATCCATGGGTGTTGTGGGGTATTTTTTTTCGTGTATTGCCTGGCTCTTAAGGGAAAGCTAGGTCATATTTCGACCATATGATATTTATGAAGGTTGAGTAAGCTAGGTCAGTGTTGTCCTCCATACATAATCTGTAAACTGGATTCCAGTCGATCTTGGTTAGTAGGGTTTTAAATTCAGTAATTGTTTCTGGCGTTATAGTCCTAGTCAATTCAGGTCTGGTTGTGACGTTGTTTGAGTGAGATTCATTGTGGGTCCAAGTAATTATAGGTAGGTGGTCAGTCATGTCGTTAATTAGTATTGCAGAGTTGATTATTGTATCAGCAGCATTAGTGAAGATGTTGTCAATTAATGTATTAGTTGAGGTAGTAATTCTAGTTGGATGATGTATTAGAGGGACGAGATGATGGGATGTCATATTTTCGATAAAGTCTTGAGTGGGGGCGTGGGAGTCATGAGCAAATAGGTCAATGTTGTAGTCTCCAAGCAGGAAGAGCCGTTTGTTGGTATGTGTTTTGCTACTTAAGGAGTCAATTAACACACCAAACTCAGTGTTGAAGGTATTCAAATTAAGTCCTGGTGGCCTGTATATAGCCCCTACCATCATATCCTTGCTTGTTTTATTAGGTACATTTATAAATAGGCTTTCAAATGAAGTTGAGGAACCTAGGTTTGTCACCCTGTTAAAGTCAATTCCATTCTTAACGAAAATTCCTACTCCTCCACCTTGTGGACACACCGTGTCTTAAGCCATATAATTTTGAATATATGCGAACTTGTGCATTGTCAGATCTCTGCATATTCTGCGAAAGACCATTAAATTTCCACCTGCATCATATTTCCTCCAACGCTGTCCTTTGCTTACAATCAAACGCGCTAGCACGTTGCTTTTTGCTATTATACCGCTGCGGTCATTGTCAAAAGCGCAGAGTCACTGCCGCCGATAAGTCGTGGGCGTAGACCATCTTTGGCACACTTCTTGGACAAAAAAACGTGTGTGTATGTAAACTTCACTACATGTGAAAGCTCACTTCACATACGAGTCCTTACTCAGCCACGACTTTGGTGCGACTGACTTAATTCTTAACACTCACCAAGAAGGAATAATTATGTGCATAAAATGAACTCTTCCTATACATTCTGACTGGTTTTAATGTACGATTCTAAATAATAATTATAAGCTTAGAGTCAAGTCATTATAGCGTCTGTTCTTGTAGCATTCTAATATAATTTACATACATATTTAGTCTAAAACCAAGGCACCACTCCTATTAAAACATAAATCAGTAAGTACAAATCCTTATGAATATGAAAGTGTAAGTTTTTTTTATGTACGTATGATTGAACTGTTGATTCAGGCGACAAGCATTGGAAGGAAGTTTTACAGCATATGTGGCTCTTAGTCGCACAAACCATTTTCGAGATCTAGCATTCTGTTTCTAAGCAACGCTCTAAGCGACACGGGCATGTAGTGTACCGCTAGACACTTTCTATCCTACGTTTCACAACACGCATAGGTCAATGTCTTTCCATCTGGTCAAAGTTTTTAAAGGGTAGGCTAATTTGATTATCAATGCAGACCAGTATTGATTTTGCCCATGTGAGTGAGACAGATGGTCATTTTCCTTATATTGATCGACTCAGAGGCTCGAGTTTAAAATCCTATGGTGACTTTAATAGCTTCTGAAGAAGATCGATTTTTGTTTTCAGATCGATGCACTGTTAAATAACACACAAACATACTTAGTAGGCTACATACTTGCTTGCCCACATAGACTAAATACAACACATTAGAAAGTTGTAAGAGTATATATGCGTTGGTTACCTCTTAGTACGTTGAATCTACCAATCGTAATAGTAAAACTCCAAATTTCTAAACAGCTCCATAATTTATGAAGCGTTAATTGGTTGTTTAGTCGCTGTTTAACGGCACAATGTCATACCAAAAATGATTAACGTCGCTCTCCTCCTTTCTTCAAGCTTTGGACTGGCACTGCCAAAGTATGAGCAGTGTCGGAGCGTTAATTGTGTTTGTGTGTATGCCTTAAAACCATTACCACATAGTAAACATAATGGACATCTGCGTGCGAAGAAAAATGGGAAAAGGTACCTATATTTATTGGCCTTTAAAAGTCATTTAATTGAAAGGAAGCAATGACTTGGTCTTGTAATAAGAAAATTGCCTCCAATTAAGCAGGGCTCAAGTGACGCCCTTTGTAAATTATGATTTGGAAGTTATCAGTCTATTAGTGTTACTTTGAAACAATCCGATAATTCTTCTCTAATGATACCGAGTGACTATTTGAGTGTTTCATGGAACCTGCGTTTTTCTAGGAAATTTGATGGAATAATAAAGAGCTTACACTGTAGTCTAAGCGTAAATATTGAGTGAGAAGAGTGGAAAAGATGCGAGTCTTCTCTAGTATATATATATATATATAAATTTCTATTTATATAGAAAGTTGTTTTGATAAAAGCAACGCCCTTCCGCTTCATCCTATTCTGCTGTCATGTTCTGTAATTAGATTTTAACTAGACTCACGTAGCATTTCATTATAAGAATTTTCATTTCTAGATAAAATTATTGGTCAAGATAAATATTAACCTTACCTCAAGGCTCAAGTGATTGAGCAGAGCTAGGAATAGGTGATTAAGACGTCATGATAAAATTCACAATTTACCGGATAATTACATATAGACCTGTAGGCCTATACGAATAAAGTCATAATAAATAGCTATCTACATTTCTACAACAGTCCAGAGTTTTTCTTCACAATTAACCCATGTTCTAGCACAATGTCATCTAGCCTGTGTTTTGCCCTGTTCTGTTCTTTTTCAGTTCTTTAATGTGTCTCATTTTCAAGCTTAAGAGTCATCTGCTTCAAATTGCTAATCCTGAAAACTAGGAGTGTTTACATTTAAAGCGGTAGCAGTAAACCAAAGGTGCTGTGACGCTTTCGAACATTTTACATTTACTGAGAAACAATTTCAGTATTAAATTCTGTGGCAGAAGTCATTTGTCTAATCTGTACATTTCTGTTGGCATAATGTACATTAATGGATGGTCGTTTGTTGCAAAACCGCATTCCGAAATAAAAGACCATTGAACTCAACTGTGAGGCTCCAGATACAACACTTATGGCTTTTAATAACGTGACCGCACAGTTAGACTGCTTTAAAGACATGCAAGGAAAAAGGCGGACATTCAGGCAAGGCCACAAAAATGCAAACAGTAAGTAAGTAAGTATGTCTTTATTCAACCATTGACTGCTAAACGCAATGTGGTGCACATGAAAGTTTTAAGAAATCGTGAATGACTAATCCTTATTATAATAAATCATCCTGATTATAAAGGTTTTCCGTGATAAAGTATATCTGCTGCTGGGATTATTCTATTGTTTGCGCGAGGTCACAGGGCATAGCTTGTCATTATTATTGGGAGGTAGGCTACTGTAACCAGTTCGTGCAGAACAGTTGTTCGAAGTACTAAAGCATCAGTATGTGCTTATGTTTGCTTTGATTGCAATGATGAGGGAGAAGTAAATAATATAATTTATCTAATGATCTAAGTATGCAGCTTATTATGAGCTTTCATTTCATATTGGGATTACCTAAATACAAATAGATTATATAAACATTTATAAGCATCTTAAAAAATTTACTAATTGGCTTAGGTATAAATGAATTAGCACATTATTCAGCTAAACAATTTCTAATTAATATGTTGAATTTCTTTTCGGTTTTTTAGTTGAACTGTTTAGTTTCTGACTGGTTGTTTCCAATTAATTGCCTATCTATGCCCTCCATTTCTGCGCTACTTTATTTCTCCTCTCCTCTTCCATGTTCTCCTACCGATCGCGGAAGCGCGAACCTTCACGATATATGCGAAAAATATCGAACTCCTGTGATTACCTGACTGCATAATCTGAGAGCTGACCATGAAATGACGGACATGTCGTGTATATTAACACAGGTGTTTACCATAATCTAATGAATGGCTCTATTTCTGGCTATAGTCCTTGTATTGGAAGACGCTGCGCGAACGGATCTTCCTGTGGTTAGGAGAAGACGATCTAAAATTTCGGTATCCGTGATAGGAATGAATACTGTTGTTCGACTGAATTCGAATAATTCGACCCAAAATGGAAACCCCTGCAGCAGACCGGAAGTTACTGGCTTTGTATTTCAACATGGCGAACATAGTATACGGTGTGGTCTGCTAGACTGAAGTAAATGCGACATCGTTGAATAGGACTTCCGTTTAATTATGCACTCAGAGGCAAACTTATAATTGTATTGTATTTTCGTTTATTAATCAACTCTGGCTGTCATAACGCAGCTAGTTACAAGGTTCTTCATCGTTAGTCGGCTTGAGTGAAACGTAGGCCTAATTAGTGAAACGTAGGCCTAATTGTCCTGTACATATACATACATGTACATATGTCCTTATCCATGACATATGTCCTTATAGATAGGTAGGCCCTATAATTTGGGTTTTGAGCCTTTGCGAGCGTCTCTGTACCTGTATTGGCCTCTCTTCCTATCCCTCTTAGTCATTCTGTGAAATCATAATCTATATATTATCTTCCTGCTCGTTTGTACGTCTGTGCGTATGTCTGAGTGGTGATGATGATGTGTTCTCTGCCCGAAGGCAGGTCCATTGGCTTTTGTGCCACCCGGGGATGAGATGGATGAGGTGGTTTCCAGTTGCCTTCCTCACAGACAATTGTTGGTGAGCAACTTGTCCATGGTCGCTACGCAGTGGCTTGAGATAGATTCAAACCTGCGACCCTCCATTTACAGGGCACAGAACATAGCCTACCACTACACCAACGCGCCCAAACTCTGTGCCTATCCATAAATTCTCTTTTAACTGTTCATTTTAGTTTTTATTTATGCATAAATTTACCTTATTCTTAGCATAACAGCATGACATTAAACAGCACACTAGAAAGAAAAAATAAGCCAACAAGAAATTAATCACTTTCAATGGAATTTAAATTGTCGAATGACAACAGTTTGAGGCACTAAAGGTGTCCACAACCCAGAACAGAAAAATGTATCTTACCTTAACCTGATGGTGGCTGGATGAGAGGGAATTATCGAAACAAAGTCCCAATTTTCATCCTGCATGAACATGGCAATGATATTCTGCCGCGCTTTGGCAAAAGGAAGCAAGTCCAGTTTAAGGTTAAAATGACATATCTGTATCATTTTGGTTCAAGAAGCAAGTCCAACACAATCGACTATATAAATAGTTAGTATTGCATGTGGCAGAAAGAAGCATGTCCAAGTAGTACTGGAAAATTCCAAGGCAAAAAGAAGCAAGTCCATGCGTATGTGATGCATACGCCTTGCTTCTTTTTGCCTTGGAATTGTACGCGTAAATTCAGACCGATTTTCAGGCCTGAGTTGTTTTTCGCATTTTTCTGTAAAATCTGTGACTTGCTTCCTTTTGCCAAAGCAGGGCAGTATTGTCAGTACAATATGGAAGAAAGGCCAGTGGAAAATTATTACGGTGATCGCCTCTTACATACATCTGTGCACTTTACGAAGGACAAGCAACTCGAAGTTTAAAACACGCTAGAGGTAGTTTCTTGTATATAAGGAGGAGACCAATGCAGAGAAAAATATTTCCAATATTGTTCTTCATTGTTTCCATTGCTATTATGTGGTTCTATTTTTGTTATTGCTGCTTTTGTTATTGTTGCTTTTAGGCGATGTTTGTAAGCAGATTAATTGCGGTGAGGCTGGGTGCTTAGAAGAGGATGGTAAACCTCGGTGCTACTGCATCGGCACGGGAGAGACTAATGTAAAAGAAACGTGGACTTCACCCGATCAGAACATGAAGTGCAATCGCACAGTCAAGAACCCCATCGACCCAAACAGTCAACCAGTAGGACCCCCAAACGGTCGGTATGCTTCTCCCTTATCTGGCAGTTTTGATAGGTAGCCTCCGACTAGGACAGGATGTCCCTCTGTATGGAATGGACGTCCTCCTTCTTTGCGCTCTATACCATCCTCTCTGGTGGCATCTCTACCTCTTTCTCTCACCTTAAAACCTTCCTTTTCTCTCGAAGTACCACGCACTGGGAGCGCTTCTGAATGGCTTATACTGTGAGAAGCGCTTTATAAATGATCAAATAAAATACAATACAATGCAATTACGGCTAAGGAAGGATCGATGCTTCCGATTAAAAGAAAGTTGACCTCAGACTAGGAAATGAGGGTCCAACTAGGAAAGGTGTTCTCCGGCTAAGAAACGAGGCCTCCGACTAAAACTCACAGGAAATTAACTTTGAAATCTTATATCTTGAGACGATCTGAAGGCGCTGTGTAGTAGTCCTTAATCACAGTGTTGTGCTGAAGAGCAGTGGCGGCGCCAGGGGCTAGGGGTGCTTAGCCCCCCTAACTGCGGATCAGCCCCCCTCCACAAAAAAGTGTGAAATCACTGCAAATCACAGCGAGGAGGGGACAAAAGGGAAGGTTTTTTGAGCTTTAGACCCCCCAACCTGAAATCCTGGCGCCGCCACTGCTGAAGAGTAGGTATCCAAAGTTTCCTTAAGGTATAAAAGTGAGTTGAAGTCAGCGCAAAGTGTCAAATTTAAATCCCGGTGGGCACAGATAATCTTCTAGTGTACAAATTATTTGACACAATGCAGCTCGGCCAGTATTGTTTGAAAACTATGACGAGATGAACAACGTCTAGCGTATTATGTTTCCATGTTCTCTAGCAGGTCTAGGTCCGTTCCATAATATACCAGTCGGCATGCCGGTATTCCAACAGCATCCTGGTGAGAGAAACAAGGCTCCCTTTATGGTAAGTGGCAATTGCTCTTCAACCAGGAATCTGTTCTATATCATTAAATAGCTTGAATCTATACAACTTGCCTCAGAATTCAAGAATATATGACTTTAAACATATATTTTATGATTAATACTACAGTATTATGGTACTCTATGTGCTAAATCAATTGAATCTGAGGTTAGGTTCAAAGGTAGCGTTCAGTTTTCAGAACACTGTGGTTAAAAAAGTTCAGCTTAAGTAAGTAGAAATGGGCAACGTTAGAAAACTCAATCAACATTTAGGTAGAGAGAAAATTCAAGAGAATACACTAGTAAGCATTTGCATTGAACTTCCATCACCAGTTTTTTTTAAGTTCCGTTTTCCTATTAAGAAGGCATATTCGAACCCAAGAAATGCGGTTATTTTTGTTGCAAGGATAATCTGAAAAAATAGCTTGATCGTCATAATTATGCCTACCACGAATTTCACTCTCTGGTCATCGACGCGTTATTATACTGCAATTAGATAGTTTATCTAACTTAGTGTGAGACATGATACACTGTTAGAAAATTCCCGTAAAATAACGATTATTTTTAACAGTGTAATAGACCATTTTCTTACCATCCAGGACATCGAGATAAACGGTTAAGTTAACAGTTCGCCACCAATAATAAGCGGACGCGACTTAATTAAGACAATATGGACTTTAGGCGACTGAATCCTTCGTCTGCGCTTAAGGTAACTACTGAATACTTTCGACACAGAAAATAATGTATTGCATTTCCTGTCTGACGGTATAATTGTATGAAGCCTTGAGATATATATTCTTAGAAAATAACATAGATCTCCTGAACATCGACGTCCTCGTCTTTAGGTGTCATTATATCTTTGATCATTCTTCTCACGCCGCCAAAGCGTTTGATCTTTCCGACAGTAAGTGCATTCGTAAATGTTGCTGTCTGAGCTATCAACTTAACGACGCTTTTAACTTTCTCATTCTTTTTCATGAACCCGTTGTTGGTCAATTAAGATTACAAGGACAACGTTCAGAGTTCGTTTTCTATCTCTAAAGAGATATTCCAATAAATTTCCATGACAACGACGATCATTCTGTCTGGGTCGGTTAAACCTTGGCCGACAATTACGCTTCTCCGAATCCTAACTTTGAATAATGCTTCGCATTGAAACTATTCAGATCTGGTGCAGAACACTTGTATGGCGCGTCATAAGAGCCTCCCAGAGACGCTGTATACTTAGCAATCAGTCAAATTGAAAAGGTGTGTCTTCAATGTGCGAGAAAATGCAATGCACTCCCCAATAAGTGGAACTGAGCGAATGTCAGTAGGTAAATTGTTCCATAAAGACAGAGAAGCCCCGATGTGCACGTATAGAGGCATGAGACCGTGGAACTACGAGATCATTCCTCATCCGGCGACCGGGCTGTGTGGAGACTGCAACGAATAGCTCTCACTGGTGTATTCTGGAGCAGTACCAGTCATGGATCAAGACACAAATCATGAGGATCTTGTATGCTATATGATGCAATGTGAAGCATTAGATCAGTTCGTCAAGTTCCGAAAATTTAATTTGCATTGAATGCAACTGTAAATGTACATTTTCAAGGTTAACTCTACCGGTCATTGACGGTGGTTCTAGACTATGACGTGGTTAGCGCTGGAACTGAGTTTTAAGACGTGTGAAAAAGGTGGACTTCGAGAAATGATAGGAAAGTAGAAGCTGCAATGGAGGCTCATGGAAATTTTTATTTTGCCAATGACTACGATGCGGCGTCAAGCTATCGGAAGAGGTCATTGTAACACGACTGCGTTAAATGACGACCCTTAAATGATGCAATAATTACGTGGGAGCACCTTAAGGAATAAAGGAACCGACTGATCAAGTGAGACATCACAAAATAGGTAATTTCTTTCGAATTTCGGGGCGGCATTGCATCCCCATATACCATACTCAGTGCGTGGGTGTAATAAATGCGTCATGCTTTTTACGCAACGTATATCCAATTGCTTCGTCTTTTCTTGCGTCAGAAGCAAAGGTTTACCATCGAAGCGAGTTTTATCGTTTTCTGCATCGAGACCGACACTATCCAGCAGCAAAGACGTTGATTTCATGGCTTCTGCTCACTTGGATTGCAGTTCGGTCAAGCGCCTCGATACGGAGTTATGACCGTTCTCATAAAGCTATGACGTCCGGTCAGACTAACCACGTGACTTGTTAACCTCTGTCACTGACGGCTTCGAATGTGATTTGGTCGATGGATTTCCGGCTCGTCATTTCCGGTTCGTCAGGCTGTTCGGTCCGTCCTCTTCCTAGTCATGAGTCAGACGAAATCTAACTATACAGGAAGTCCGTGGCTTTGTGGAAAACGCTAATAAGGTCTCCATTGAGCGCTGGTTAGTGCTGTCTGTCGCCACCGCCGCCTGTACGTGTATGTGTTGGGCTGTGTGTGAGTGTATGTATGTGTCGGGCTGTGTGTGTGTGTTTGTGTGTGTGTGATTGGAATGTCGGCTTTGCTTAATCTACGCAAGCCGTGAGTCGCCTGTCATATAAAGAGAAACTTGATTTGGTTTGCGATTATCCAGGGATTGTTTTCATTAAGGCCTAATCTGAAATGACAAAAATAACACCGAGGCCAATAAAAATAGCACCTTCTATTGCGGAAAATGTAGTAGCATTCAAAAAGCAATAATCTTTGTTGTGTCTATCTTCACGTGACACGGACCACGGTGACCTCATCATTCAAGAAGTAGATGATTTGTTAAGACAATTCAGTTCTCGTCAACACTGATTCCGATCCACCGTCGCTTTGCAAGTCCTACAGGAAGTCCTTAACACACAAGTATCTAGTTCCTTCCTTGAGCTTAGGTAGTGGAGCAATGTGAATGTGATGCATTATCCGACGATAATGATGACGATGATATTGGTGTTGGTCCATCATCTGTTGAATCCTTGATGCATTAGGTACCGGCGATCTTGGAGTTCCTATTTAATGATGATGATATTACAAATAATTAGAAATAATAATTTCTCTTGTTTAAAGTAGTTTTCCACACCCTCTCCATTTCTCCTTTGAGTAAAAACAATAACAAGTAATAATCTGTAGTAATAGCAGTTTCAATAATATTAATAACAGGATCACGGTGTATCCTAAACCTTAGTGGTCAGTCAAATGAATTGTCGACAGTTGCTGTAGACCCTAAGGGTTTTTGTTTGGTGTCTTATAACAGAACTACGTGAGGTGTAACCTGTTCGCCAAGAACTAAGTGTTAAAAGCGTCGTGATTATGCCAACACCTGGAACTGTTGCTACAGGCAGTGTTATTTAAGTTTCAGTTTACTTTTCAGTTTCACTTTCAGTTTTAGTTTTGTTTTAACTTTCCAGTTTAGTTTTAGTTTTAGTTTTCAAATCTTTTCAGTTTTAGTTTTAGTTTAAGTTTTCAGAACTTTTCAGTTTTAATTTAGTTCTGTAAGCATTCAACAGAGGCAATTAAATGTCATTTTCTATTAATGACATTCATTTCAATTAACAAGAACAACAGATCTTATCAAATTCATGCTTTCGTACCATTGAGCTGCAGTTTGAAGCACTCGTCGCTAACCGTTTCAGACATGTCCGCCACTCAGTTTGTGCACCAAACAGAAAAAATTAATTCAGTTTTCAACTTTCAAGTTTAGTTTTAGTTCTAGTTTTGTACTTTTCAGTTTAGTTTTAGTTGCAGTTTTCATAACTTTTCAGTTTTAGTTTTAGTTTCAGATAACTGAAATAGAACTTTTCAGTTAATACTAATGTTACTTTCAGTCTTAGTTAACTTAAATAACACTGGCTACAGGAAAGCGCCCTATGAACGAATTGATCAGCTGTGCAACGCTTTTATCATTATTCTCAACAATGCTTTGTTCTGAATTTTAGTAGGATAGACTAATCTCACTTTCAGTTATTTCAGTGTAAATCTTTTCTGCCTTGACTGTCCAGCCCACAACGAGTCACTTGAATCCGTCTGGTCAGCAGTTCGACCTGGAGGCGTCGGGAGCAGCCGACCAGGGCGTCCTAACTCCCGGCGGTACTACGACGGCCGCCCTGCCAGCGGCCGCAGCGGCAGGCTGTGCGACGGTCTTCATGCTGGTCGTGATCGCCGTCGTCGTCCTTATCCGTCGCCGTCCCCTGCATGTCGGTCTGGAGCTGAAGAGGAAGACGACCGGCGCCGGCGGCGGTCAGTCGCCCGTCGTCTGGCTGCAGCGGCACGACGGTAGCCGCGTCTTCGACCGACTGACGATCGTGACGAGCAACGAGGCCTACTACAGCAGAGACCTCGACGAATCGGTTCTCGTCAACGTTCAGACGAAGCTGATTCCCATCGACGATCTGAAGCTGGAAAAGGAAATCGGAGAGGGAACATTCGGAAAGGTCTACAAAGGTCTGGTTTTTAGATCTTCGATTACCTTCGTCTCTTTCCAAGACTCTTGTCTGTTATTTAGTAGGCCCTACTTGTAAAATTGTAATCACAGATAATAAATATAGCGTCATTTCAAAGAAACGAATCAAATTCGTTCCAGATTGCTTTTATCTCTCATATATTCACCTGCTCATTCTTGTATCTGATTTTCCATCGTTCGAGAACCAGTACTCTTTTCCCCGCAAGCTGTCCGTCGCGTGTTAAAATTATGTAGGAAGTGGGCCGCACGCAATTTCAGATGCAACTTAAGATCCCAAAGATGATAGAGTATCAGTGTTTCAAAGCGTACCCTCTGATATTAAAAATAATTACAGAATCGCTATTGGATCCAGGTCGCTATTAAACAAGAAGTGAGCTCAAGATAACAATCAAATTGTGTATAGTTATATGCCTACATAACAGAAGAGGAGATTTCATGTAGGAGAGATTTGAAACCAGTTTACTTTTAGCAATTTATTGTAAGTGGAAATGCGAAGATAGAACCTAAATGGACGACGAATGGCGAAAAATTATCGGAGGATTTTTAGTCAGCGATGAATAGCGAATTAATTCATAGAAGTCTACCGAATCTGTTACACTTAAATGTGAGGTCTATAAACTCTATTATAATAGAGCTGCTTTGGTATTTATTAGTCCTATGTCGTTAAGCATTATATTAACGCATTTTCCAATGTTGACTGTCTTTCGCCGAACTGTTCCAGTTATTGCAACATCTTCAGCTAAACTTTAGACGTGCATTAGATAGCCACGTTTCGGTGCTTTTCAGCACTTTAAAGGTGCTATATCAATGTTCAACTAAATACATGCAAACAAACATGTACGGATCTATCAAACAGCTCATTTCAGTAGGTAAATAATTAATTCATTCGGGGATTTATAGGTCTATAGTACCTCTTCAAGGGGTCAACTCAGAGGTGCTCCTGACTCCAGCACTACCAAAATGAACAGTTTTCAAGCGATTATGGAGCATGTCAGATAGAGTTCTAGAAAACAGGCCCAGCTTCAGGGGAGGCCGTTCTCTACCGCATAAGTAAGCAGTTGTAGTGTTTCGCATTGCACAATAGCCTAAACGCAATGGAAGTTATTGGAGGTTTGTGAGAAGGAGGAGAATTATCCTTGCCCCCACAATGGTGGAGAATATTAATAGCCACATCTTTTCGATTGGCTAAATTTCTGTGAAGGTCGCTTACTCGAACATACGATGCAACTCGGGGCAGATAATAACTCATCGAGTGATTGATTGTGAGAGCTGGGTAGTCAACGAAGGTAAACACGACCTTCCAGGATGAAGTAGGTCGTTGATCAGCTGACCAGAGCTGTAATTATCAAACAGAGTTGTGATCAGCTGTAATAAAAAATTATCAAAGAGAGTAGAAAGGCCAAACCCAGCTCAGAGAAACCCGCTTTGATGCATGTTTTTCAGTCTGTATTTACGCCCATATTTAGTTTCCTGCTATTTCCACCTCTTTGTTTGAACACCAGTCCTATTTTCTAAACAAAATACGACGTTGCCGGTGACTGTCTGTGATTGTCTATCTTCCTGTTTCTCGACCTGGAACCGAACCTGACTTTACTTGCGTAAAGATTTGTTTTTGAGTAAGCGCCTGTGTCCAAAGATTATTCACTTGACCTTGTCATTCTTTGGGGCTAGAGAATTCTCGAAATTAGGTCTTCAAATTACAAATGATTATTTAGCCTAACAGATCTCCTCCACTCTCACGCTTGTCCTGATATTTTGTATCTTTCTTCTGTGCGTATTCTGGCTGCATGCTAAATAGTATGCCTATTTCTACTGAAGTATTCTAGGAACGTTAGTAGGCAGAAGCGAAACTTCAGCCATCCATTATCATAGTGCCTCGTTTATCACAATTCTTAGCAATTTACTATGCGCTCTTTTCCAGTCTGAATTATTGACTTTTTCCAACCGTCATTACAGTTGTTCGCCCTTCATTTTAATGGTCTCGCGCACTTCATTATTCTTGTTGTAAATTGCCAAACGTCAAGGCAATACCAACATTCGTCGTCTGATTCATGGAATTGACTAACCCAGCGCCTAGCCAACGGAGTATGCACTTGAGGCGGCGGCAAGGCGGGTGATTTTTTGTATTGCCATCCATTATAAATTTGGGAGGAAGCTAGGCTGTCAAGCGGTAAAGTTTAAGTCGGGTGGAGTAATGGAGTAGTTCGACATGGTTTTTCGAGCGCGACGTCCGGTAACTGTTTGTTTCATGGTGCAGTCACTGAATAAAGACGTGGAACAGTCTCTGACTTTATCGCATTGGGACATATGGATGCGCTCATTTCCTTTTCCTGTGGGTACTGCATCGTCAAGCGGAAGGATTCTGAAGTCCTATAAACAACGAGGCCTGAGTCCAGGGTCTACTTTTCAGTTCACGCCGATACCGATAAGGAAAGGTGTCTTCTAGTAACAACATTCGTTGGGTATATAGCTGGTCCGCAATTTTAGGCCAACTTTAGGGCCCAATATTGGCCCAAAGAACGTGGTTTCTGAGTAGTCAAGTACAATCCGACTCCTCCTCGGCATAAGGCACTCCACTCCAGTCATATGAAGCAATTGTCACTGAACGAAAAAATCCAGATTAGGAAGTGTAAGCTGATCTTAATTAAGAACCTAACCCATGTTGCCTCGAAAGCATGCTTTCACTATTAATTATGGCACTATGCAGAATTCATCTATTTTCGGTTATGAAGGTTAATTTATGGTTGTCAGTCGCACAACAGCATCGGTTGTTTGATGAAATCCTACAGGTGTTGTGACGTCAGGCTTCGGAGAGAACAGCGTGACGGAAGTGGCCGTGAAGATTCTGAAGGAGGATGTGTCGCACGAGATGAGAGACGATTTCCGTAGAGAGGTCGAGATTATGTCGTCATTCGACCACGAAAACATTCTTAAACTCCTCGGAGTCGTCAGCACAGGTGAGATCTGTAAATTCAGTCGTAAATATCAATCAATCAATCAATTTTCGTTTATTCCGAACACCAGGCTGACAGAACGCAGCTTGTTACATTAGTTAGTCGTATATTTATATATGTGTTCATTTGTATGTCACCTTGTCATTTCTGGATATCGTTTAGTTTAATTTTAAGTGATTTATTCAGAATATGTCTTTATATAGCACTCTAGGACATTTTCTTAGCGCCTTATTAAAGTTGCGTCAGGTAGACTAGCCTTTTTTACCGGCGCTATATCATGCAAAGTCCGCAAGAGCCAGGCTATTTGGCCCGTTTTGGTGTCACTCAGCTATACAATTTCAGCAGATCGCGTCAGAGTCATTGGAGTGAATCAGCAGGTCGAAGAAATTAATGTTTGAGTCATCGACGACAAACTATTATATTTATTTCCACAAATTTCTGACGCACTTAAGTGTTTCAATTTTAGAGTTTACGGCATCGACTTCTATTGACATACTAGATAAAACGTTAAAAAGTCGTTTAGATCTAATAATTACACTAGTGATCTTATGGGACAGATGTTGATGTTTTAAATGTAAAGAAGACATTAAAAATTCCAAAGAATTTTACACAGCAGTAGGTAGTAAGTAAGCAGGTCATAAGGCAGGTCAAGAGTAAAATAGGCAGGTCAAATGACCTGCTGCGACCCATGGTAGCACTGCCAATGGTGTCACTAAAACTGACAAGTACAATGCATTACAATGCGACTGTACTTGATATTGCCCGCCTTTCAAAGTTCAGCAATGCCCACACGACCAACTTAAGCGACAGAACATCGATGATGCTGACCAAACTGCGTGAAGGACTTTCTGAAGGTTTTTACACAGTGGAGGTTCGAACCCGTACTTTCCGCGTACAGGTCGATCGCTCTCTCCATTCGGATACCGTGCCCCATCGACCAAACATCCTTCTTAGGTATAACTTCCTGATCAGGATCCGGGAAGTAATTATGAGACACAGCGTGGTGCTACGGAAGTAAACAATTACGGTAGTGGTCTTAGGACGGCGCAGAAGGAGATTACTTCGAAGCAGTGATGATCTACGGGTCATTACCTCTAAGTAGGGCCATAATTATCGCATAAACATACTCAACAAAGAAATATCGCCTTGGTCTTTCTGGACTAGGTTATTAAGTATAGCTTGCTGCGTGGACTTCCTTGAACATTCTTTGTTTCTATTCCGTCATAAATCGTAAAGAATCTATTCTATTGTGGCAATGAGCACATGTCGGGAGAGTTTTAGAGGAATATATACTAGAGGAGCTATATAAATGTGCAATTTGATTACAACCTGCGCCACACAGCAATCATCGTGACTATGATTTACAATGCAACTTCCGGATGGAATGGTCTAGCATGTAATCATTCAAGTGAAGTCTGTTGTTTTGTTCAAAGCAAAGAATCAGCCTTGGAATGCTTAGAGATCCGAATAGTACTTTGACTTATAACGGACATACAACATAATCTCGCAAACAACTTGCGATGGCCTGTCATATAAATAAATTCTGCAGTCTTTGGCGTAACCTTACAATCATCCGTGACTCACAGGATTACTGAAACTGGTTCTGTTTTAAACTGAGCAGACAGTAAGCGAGTCTCTTATTTTTGCCCGACCAATCTTTCACATGTGTAGCTATACATGAGTAACGTGATTAGTTTCCTTAAGTGGCGCTGTATAAATTCCCATAATAAAATTAATAACTACGACAAGTAAAGCAAATGTCTAAAACAAATCACTAAAACTAAATAACTAAAGTAATGCAGTAACTATGAACATAAAGGGTTCGCAACTGCGGGAGAATCGGCCTCAAACAGAATGACGAGGGCCCAGCGGTTCCGTTTGTCTAATCTGTGGCACGGCCCAATCTGATCCGCTCTAATCTCATAATTATCTCATTTAATCTAGAGTGATCTAAGCTGACCTAAATTTTTAATCTGATCCGCTCTGACCAGATTAAATTCCATCAAATCCAATTCACTGTCATTCGAGTTGAATCCAAATGAAATCGAATTTAGCTTATCGGCTTAGCGTAGTATAAATAGTTCGGCTTATAGTCTCTCCCAATCTCTTCTAATTTAATGCAATCTGATCTTATCTTGTATGTAATGTAATGTATCTTATCTTGTATCCAGAAGATTCCAATCAACAGAGAGGCAGCCTATAAGAATTTGATGAATGACACAAGCGACTGAGCACAGCGTACAGACACAAAGAGAGTTCCAAAAAGTAGGTCCAGATACTGAAAATCGTTCACCGAGAACAGTTCTTGATTTAGGTATGACCAGACAAAGACAATCAGATGACCTCATTGAATAATGATACGTCAGAGGAATAAGAACAGATTTTAAATATTGAGAGTTCAAAGTTTTATAAACTATGAGCCCCAGTTTGAAACGAATTCTTTGCTGAACAAAGCCAATGCATTAAATCTTGGATGTAGAGCCAAGTTCTGAACCCTCTGCAGCTTCAGTATGTTTCACACAGAAGTGAGACAATAGTCTAGGCGACTGTGCATTTGCCAAAGATATTCTTGCAGACATGGGCACATAACCTAATTCTGCGTATGTCACGAATGAACATATAGGATGACTTACAAATACTGTTTACATGGCCAGTGAGAGACATGGTAGAATTAAAAACAACGCCTAAGTTGCGTGCAGCGTTGCCAGCTCAATAACTGAGTCACCCAGTTTCAATGACTTAAGCCCATCAAATTTCTTAAGTTGCTGTGGAGTGCCAAGTAACAGAAATTCAGTCTTTGATGGGTTAAGGAGGAGTCCATCCATTCCATCAAAGACAGCCACATAGATGAGTCGCATTCTATCTAGCTTTGGTGCAACAAAGCATCAGAGGACTAAGATAAGTACTAAACCAGTGCAGGGCCAGAGATCCCAAACCAATTCTCAAGACGATGAAGAAGAATAGAATGATCCACAGTATCACAGTATCAGTATT
Source organism: Aporrectodea caliginosa (assembly GCA_020284085.1). Lineage (NCBI taxonomy): Eukaryota > Metazoa > Annelida > Clitellata > Crassiclitellata > Lumbricidae > Aporrectodea > Aporrectodea caliginosa. Next base: position 64,552 of record JACEVL010000381.1, on the reverse strand, counting down.
GTATGTTCCAATCAACGTATGAATATGAATTTAAATATGCATGCAATGGTAAATGTAACTGAAACGTGAACGTGATTATAAAATGTTAATATAAATCTAAGAAATTACTCAATTTCACACAAGAGTCGTATTAGGGTAACCAGCAACCTTATATATAGTGGCGCTATATCAAATCAATTCCACAACAGCCACATTGTTTCCTAGCTTTGGTGCCAGCTCAGTCAGGGTGCTACGGTGTAACATCCGGAATTTGTGCCCTGCATTCCTATCCTGATTAACAGAACAACAAGAATCGGATAGAATATTCGTGAGGGTCAATAGTACATCACCGACGATTGTTTCATTAAATTGAAATATACCGCATCGTAAATTATTGTAAAACAGTGTTTGAACTGAACTTTTTCATCAAAATGTGTGTGTGGGTGGATCTCAATAAGAGGTGAATGTTGCACCACTCCATTCTGATCTTACTAGCTTTTGGTAGTCTTTGTAAATTGGTGCGAGTGTTAGCGTGCAGTAACGATGATGACCTATAGCCTACACTGCACAGTGCACACCGTTAATGGATCAGCTGTATCGATCTGGCTCATGGTACGACGCCGGCATTCGTTCTCTATTATTAAATTGTTCGCCACACGAATTGACTTGTGTCGCTGCTAAGAATAAGCCCAAATCATGTAAACGAATCGAGCACAACAAGTGCCTCACAAAGGCCTAACTGAATTAGCGGTTAAATTGTATTAGATGAACGAAGACTTCGGTTTTCAGTTCAATAAGATAAGTACTTTTTCCATTTATACAAGAGTCCAGGCAATCGTTATACGTAGGCTAAAGTAGGAGGCGGTCGAACCTTCTCAAGTAATGTTCCTTACTATACATCAAAGATGGCTATAGCCACAGTTAGCCACACTTCTTGGTTTTTGTATTCTAGTGTATAGTACCCCACGCGTTGGCTGCTTTTAACGTTTGGTCAATACAAAGCATAGATCTCGAGCGGTTTTGATTTCGGAATTCCGATATTAACGCGAGCCTTCCATCAATGTCAGGGAAGAAAATAAAACTATATGATTTTACAGAACAACTATTATCTTTCTTACGTTCTTTGTAAATTCTCACGACTGGTCATTGGTTTCTTAAGCAACTACTTTATTATAAGTTTTTGCGTAATCTCTCAGCATTGTGCACTTCGACTAAACCCGTCAAATTGTACCCAACCTTCGCCTTATGAAAAGTGACCTTAATTAAACCTGTCTTTTTGACCAAAATCTTTTAAATTTAAAGGTAACACATATTCTTCTTGTCCTATGATCTTGTCCTGTAATCTTGGAAACTGAATTCGACAATGATCAAGGATTGGACCGCCACGAATGAAATGTTACTTAATCGTACTAAGACTAAAAGTTGCATTTCGCAGCCCAAGTCCAGGGCTCATTTCCCTTTCAGACAATATCAACGATGTGAAAAGCGTTAAATGACTGGGTGTTCTTTGCTGAGAAGACGTAGAATGGACGACCACATTAATTTGACGATTCGCAGCCAACACCTTTATCCATTTTAAGTCCTCCGATCTCAAGAATACCTTTTATCAAGCTTTTGTAATCTCCCGGTTAACTTGCGCTCCTTCATCTTGGGGTGTCTTCCTGTCAAGGGATTTAGCTGGAAGGATTGATTCGTTATCACGTCGAGCTTATCCCAGGGATCTTTTTAGTGGACACAATAGAACGCTGGGGAAGAGCGTGGAGAATGAAGAGCTGTGGAAGGCCCCTAAAGCATCCTGTATTTCTTCACTACCTTAATCAGTTACTTCCCGCAGAGCACGCCCATTATTCTCATTTACCAACAAAGACATTATAATTAAATATAGAAATTGTAAAAGCTGCAAAAAACGTCCATCTCCAATAGCAATGCTGTTAGTTTGCCTTTAAACCGAAGGCCCATGTGAAGTTTTATTCTGTTATAGTCTTCGAAATAGGAAACTGTATATAAAGTTAGTTTTTCAGTTTTAACTTCTACAGTATTGTATTGCTAAACTGACATAGGTAACTCACAAATGCAAACGTGTAGGCCTATACCTGTGTATACAATGAGTGTTACACGTAGGTCCTACTGACATAATTATAGGCCTACGGACAAAATATAGACAGATAGATGCCATCGGAAACGAAACCGTTTCCAAATATATTGCACAATATTAGGTTTTTAATTAGAGGCCTATGTCGAATTCGAAGAATGAATAACGAGTATCTCCACTGATTGAAGGAAAAGGCAGATAGCAATTCGTTTTAAATTAGCCGTCACTATGTCTACGGTTTCAGCTCACTCCTGTCAGGCTCTCACAAACCAGTGGGGAGAGAATGTTAGGTAGAGAGAAGAGAGCGGACTACTTTCATAACGATTACCGTTATATATATTCTAAATATAAATGGGTTATATAATACTCGGTGCATGCGTTTTGAGAAAGCGAAGAAGACAGAAACAGAGACAGAGACAGGTTTAGCAGACAATGCAGAGGAATTGTATGATCTTGTAAAAGGGCATTCAGATGACGCCTGATGTCTCTTTGGCCTTGGTCTTTTGGAAGATCTCATGATTGTAAGACCGACATCGTTGAGTTCTATATGACTGTGAACAATACAATAATACAATACAACTGCCTTTGATATCGCCCTTCTTCATAAGGTGGCCCCAAGTTCAGAAGTGCACACACCTCGGCGGCGCAGAAGCAATTATATTGCAGAGCAATTGCGCGCGAAGGACTTGCTCACGGTCCCTAAACAGTTAAACCACCCCGGACGAGTGTCGAACCCGTACTCTCGGCGTTAAAGGTCAATCGCTCTAACCAGTCGGCCAACGTGCCACACTATGCTAGATGATAATTCATGGGCCCGGAGCGTCGCTGAAGTTCCCTTGAAATTGTATTGTATTGTATTTGAACACTATATAGCGCCCCTACCATAATTGCCCATTCAGAGGCGCTCCCGACTACTGCGCGGACGCTGAATCGGAGTTTCACGCCGAAGCGCATGAGCAATTGCGAGTGAATGACTTGCCCAGGGTCCATACGCGGCGGCTTTGAGGTGGATTCGAACCCGCAACCCTCCAGCTGCAAGGCACCGAACATACCCCTATACCACCACGCCCCAGTATATTGTGTTGTGTTGTATTGTATTGTATTGTACTCCACGTTTATAATGCGACCGAGCCACCCGCAGTAAAGATCCGAGAAATTAATCTCTGATAAACCGACCGACCGGGTATCGAACCCGGGGCACCGGCGCGACGAGCAAGCCGCTTACCGCGGACGGACTGCTTAGCCGACCGCTACCAACCCACTCGGCCACTCAGGATCCTTGAGAAATGATACTATAGATATAAACTATATTCATTTGCATAACAGCACATCATATTACGTTGTTTAACTATGGTTACCTGTTAGTAAGTTTATAGAAAGTGTTGATGCGTTCATTATTGCTCTTAACTTATTCATGCACTCAGGATCTCCGTATAATTCAGGTGTATTCTTTTAACGCCCAGCTATTCTCGTTCTCTTTTAGATCAGTTAGGCCTAATGTATCGAATTGTACGGACCATAACCATAACCATAACCACACATTTTATTGAACGCATAGGTATACAGCTTGCCGAAGGAAACAGAGTGACTTTATCTAAACTCTTCTTATATTTGTTTTGCACAATGGCCGTCCTTAATCCCTGAGATTTCCGACGCACTGAATGAAATCATGTCCCGCGGTTCGTTCTTCCAGCTTAATTATGAGTTGGCATTTGCAAAATCACATCCGAACAGCGGAGGCTCATATTGTGGACTGATTCCGGTTTATTACAAGCAGATCAGCGCTGTTACAGACACTAAAATCTGGGATTCGGCTGGAGACCAGGAAGGATTTATATCCTCTGCTTATGAGCGAGTTTCATGCTGCGTTGCCTTTCCAACCTTCAACGGCTCTACATGTATGTAAGCCTGCGTTGATCTGTGTAGATCGTATACACCTTGGAACTGTCTTGACTGCTGCTTTTATTTTGGCCTGGGTAAATTCGCCGTTTCTGTCTTTCTATCGATTGCTAGAGTTTATAAATTCACTTCTTACCCAACGAGAAAAATCCTATAGCTCAAAAAGTCTTTGTATTTCGATTTTCTGATTAGTCCTTCCGTAGGAAATAAACCCAAGTAAACAATGTATAAAATAACTTAGAACTCAGAGCAACGAGGGCTGCCGAATACTGTCTCCCTATACTGACACAGTATGACTCTTGACTGTTTTTTTCTTCTAAATTACGTGCAGCCTATGCGATTGAAAACTTTCAGTGGAACGTTACCCTTCAATGTCTCTGTACGTGGCTCAGCTGGTCAATGTAAGCAAACAAAGCGCATCAGTTATACAACCACAGCCTATGATAAAGACTCCGGGGTCTATGCACGTGGCAGACTCTGTCAACCTCCATCTCCATATTATTGCTTTCAGTTGGAACAACGCTACGGTCAATGAACGCTGTAGAATTTGCATAAAGTTTCTTTCAATTTGTTTCCACGGAA
>JACEVL010000381.1:0-55000 GCA_020284085.1 Aporrectodea caliginosa | reverse complement strand
GAATGCTTGCGCTCAACCTAACTAACTCTGTTCCCTGGCAGTTTTTCATAGTTGATGAAGGGTTGGACTTGCATTTGGTGTCACTGGCCAGAAAGATAGGCAGATTCAGAAATACGCTATTCCACTCCTGCCAACATGTCCACATGGAACCCATATAGGACCCATATTCCCATATGGAACCCGTGGATCCCACCTAGTAGGCAACAGCCTACTGGTCGGTGCGCCCAAGTGCCTCCTGGATTGCCTGCAGTCCGTTCTCAACGCTGCTGCGAAACTGCTATGCAACCGGAGGAAATATGATCATGTCACGCCGCTCCTCCGTGATGTTCTGCACTGGCAGTGGCGTAACGAGGGGGCAGAGGGGCGGTCGCCCCCGGGCGCAGGACAGGGGGCGCAAAATTAGGTCTGAAAATGTGTTTTTTGTGAAAGAAATCAGGTAAAAATAGAAAAATAGTTTTAAAAAGTAACTTTTGTACGTGAGTCTTGGGGGGGGGGGGGGGCGCAAAATGAGATTTGACAAGTTTCTTGTTGAAAAACAGACGGAAAAGCAAAAAAAAGGTCATCAGAAATTTTGGCGGAACTGAGAAAGAAAATTTTCCGGAAATTCTTGCCCCCGGGCGCACGAACCCCTAGTTACGCCACTGTGCACTGGCTGCCAGTCTCTCTACGTATTGAGTTCAAAATCTGTGAGTATTTGCGCGATTACTGCATCGGGACGCATTCTTCCGCCTCCGGGTTGCGACTCCGATCGCTCGAGAAAAGCGATCTTCGCGTAAAACGGATGAAAACCCGTTTCGGCGATCGCGCTTTCTCGGCGGCCGGCCCCAGGTGCTAGAACGGTCTTCCTCCTGCCCTGCGAGCGGCTAACACAACTGACTCCTTCAAATCTGGACTCAAGAATTATTTGTTCTGTAAAGCCTACCCTGCTGTTAGTTGAGTGTGAGGCACCCTCGGCTGTGTTACGGCGCCATATAATTTGTCACTGTTATTATTATTATTATTATTATTATTATTATTATTATTATTATTATTATTATTATTATTATTATTATTATTATTATTATTATTATTATTATTATTATTATTATTATTATTATTAGAGCCCTTGCAAATGTTTGCAGGGACATAGATGGCCCAGCCATAACATAATCTAACGCTGATACAATTTATTGCTTAATGCTAATGCAATTTATTTCTAAGCTTAACTGGACCAACCTACATATTATGTTCTAAGCTAAATCATAGCCAATTCAGTTTAGCTTAGAACTGTAAGGATAAAGGGATCAGACCTATTGTTTTCAGGTTGGAGGGAATCGACACTTACCCGTTCGCTGGATGGCGCCGGAGAGTATCAAATATGGCCGCTATGGAACGGAAACGGATGTTTGGTCGTATGGTATCGTCCTATGGGAAATCTTTGCATATGGTCGCCAACCGTACTACGGACACAGTAACGAAGAGGTAGGGGCATTGGCTCACATGATTTGTCCTAGTGGGCCGTGGAACACAAACACACACACACACACACGCACACGCACACACACACACACACAAACACACACACAAACACACACACATACACATTATATATATATATATCATATATATATCATATCAAATCATAGGAGCCATATATAATTATATATTTGCCCGATACAAACAAATTTCTCGTTAGACATATTGTAGCCTACTTTATTATTAAGATATTATCACCGTGATCACCAATTCACCATTTATGCCATAATTATAAGCGTTGTGTACAGAGCTACTGATAGGCTCTATTTTGATTAAGAATAATTAAGACATTCGCTGAACGCACGAAATACACCTTTAATATGTTATAATAGGGATTATGTTCAACATACAGTTTTGCTATGGACCGATGCACTGCAGTAGCCTATATGGTTGTTATTATGTACAGCGCATAACGGCCAAGTCGAACTATAGGCCTAGGCCTAAACTTTGAGCATCAAGAAGACATAGAAAACAAGACCAATAGGCCTATCGATATCGCGATGCATGTATTTAGAAAAATGAAAGAGAACAGACGTGAAACGAAGGAAAGAAAACGGACAACAGAATCTCAATCCGACATAAAAATCAATACCGACTTTGTTCTAGCCTACTTTGTATAATGACTTAAGCTATAGGTGCGTGTACTGTATAGGCCTACTATAGAAACTGGCCTCCTCTTGGATTTGCGTTTGCTGACGGCTCCCTTGACTGAGGTTCTAGAGCGCTATGTACGATGTCTTATGCATTGCAAACGGACGCTGAAAACAGTCCGTAGATTAGAAAATATTGTGAAAAACAACGAAGATGTCCGAGTGGATGCATACGTCGAGTGGTTGCCTCAGCCACTTAGGCGGACGAAGGGAACCAGCGCCGATCCATATTGCCACTTAACGTCCTACGACTCGTCGTAAGCCAAACACGTCTTTGATGACGTCAACACAACATGTGGCGCCAGCTGGTGTTAGGCAAGCATCGGAGACGGTTATAGATTTCTTGGGCTTACGCAAATTACACAGAACGTGGAATTAATGTAAATTATGTAAATCTCGCAATATCACAGCCGCGTTTTCCCCTCTCATACCACACAAGTGGTGTCAGAAAACCTGGCTAATTTAAAGTCCAGATCAGTTTTCATTTAGATGCTTCCAAGATTGCGACGGATAGGCTACGTCAGTGATGACGACAAACTGCAAAGGATGGAGACTTGGTAGCCAAGGTTAACCGTTTGAGACACGTCGATCATTTTGATGTATCAGAGGCAATTATAAACCTAATGGCCCCTTATCCATCACACTCACGCAACACTGGCGGATCTACGAGTCGAGAAAAAGGACGAATTTTTAAAGTGTTCAATGTGATCTATGGCCGAATATTCTGGTGTTTTTTGGACGTTTCCCACAGAAGGAATCCTTTTTGTCTTTGTTTTTTAAGCAGTTTGTAGTCTGTGGGAAAACAATGCTCCAATGCTATATCTATAGGCCTACTATATCTGCGTGTGTTTAGGTGCTACAATATAGGCCTAGATATAGAGTGCGCCTCTCCCCTCTTCAATCTGTGCTTAATGCGGCTGCCTGGCTGATAGCCCCACTGCCCCGCTTCTCCCACATCTCCTATAATGTATTATGTATTATGAATGAACATCGTCATTGGCTCCGTCTCACTGATCGAATCCAGCTTAAGATTCTCGTTCTTATCTACCGGTCTTATTCTGGCTTAGCTCCCAAGTACCTCTGTGGCCTCATTCGCCGACCTATCCCTGCCACCTATCACCGTACGCTTCGCTCACTTGATCGCTTTGACCTTCTTGTCCCACGAGCGAGGATTGCTATGACTAAATCTCGAGCTTTTGCTTTCATTGGCCCTTCACTATGGAACCAACTCCCTACATCAACTCGTTCTTTGATATTAACCGGTGGTCCAGGTGCTTCCTTTCGCTGTCTTAAGACCACTCTTTTCGCTCGGGGTCTCTCGCGCTGGGAGCACCTCTGATTGGTGTTCACTGTGAAAGGCGCTATAAAGGCTTTATAAATCTACAAATACAATACAATATTGGTCAAATCGGAAGTTGGCTGCTTTTTCAGTCTGTACATTGAAGTCATTTTTTAAAATTCCAAGTCGTTATCTTCAAATCGACCTTCGTTATTATAGTCAAGTGAGGTCATGATGACTGATCTCAATGACTCCTTGGTCAGGTCAAGAGATCGATCCTCGTGGGGTTCAGGAAAGATGGTAGACGCGATTCATAGTAGTTGATCTAGAGGTCTGGTTAATCGCCAGATGGCAGCACCATACTGGACTCCAGCTCCAACATATTTGCCCTCTATTATCTTTGTAAATTATTATTTAGTTTAACGACATATCTTATGACTGTCTGGGCCTTGGCGTCACCCTCCTCCTCTTTTTACGTCTGGGATTGACATTACCAGATTACTGGAAGTTCCTATCATTCTAAAATGGGCGCTGGTTACCACTACCGTAGACAGGGAACAATTTCGGGGAGTTCGGAGTTCCATTGAACATGGTCGCAAAAGTTATTGTTTTGTGTATTTCGCATATAAAAGCATATAATTTTTTTAGGAAACTTTTTGGGGGTTTGAACCCGTAAACCACCCCCAAATACGCCCATGCTGATTACAGTGGCAAGTGGTTAGTTACGACAACAGGCCTATGAATTGCACCTCATAAATTTTTGAAAGCAGATGAAATTATCAGACTCGTAAATCTTGGTCGCCTAGTCTAGTTTCTGACGCTAAATTGTGTCTTGTTTTACGTGTCTTTTAGGCGATCCGCTTCATTGAAGAAGGCATCCTGCTTCAGAAGCCTTCCTGTTGCTCTGACACCGTCTATCACGTGATGCTCGGATGCTGGCGCAGAGACTCCCGGGAACGATTCACCTTCCAACGCATTCACAGACATCTCGTCGAGTACAAGAAGAACCGCAAACAATAACGCAGTGACCATGGCTCGGCACACCCACACAGGCCTCCGCTTCATGCAGAAATCAGTTAAATAGCCAAATTGCTATATTATGTGAATGCTGGCTATTCGGAAAGGGAATAGAGGCCAAGCTATTAATCAACTCACGAAATTCAGTTGTTGGCATTCTGTGCTGAAAATTCGCAGCAGATCATGACCAACTTATCCAGTAGATAAGACATGAGATTTTGAGTAACGATTCTAATCTTGAATGTGGAAGCAGATAACATACGATTGAGGTTATCTATGCCAACAATTCTGCCTGGAAATAATCTTCATTCCACGAATCTAGGAATGGAACTAGGGCCAACGCCTGACAAGGGAATTAGCGTCCATACTCCCAGAGGCGGCCTTTGACGATTTTATGCTATAGGTGAGGACAAATATATTATGTCGTCCTTACTCGTAAATGACATCTTTTTGACGGAAGTGACCATCACGTATTTTGTCGGAATTTGCCGCCCCTTGAAAAGTGCCGCTCTAGGCAGCCGCCTATATATGAAGCCTGCACTTCATACGCCGCACTATTTTAATAGTGAATATGTTGAGTTTTTAAATGTAGATGTATTTTGTGCTGCAAACATATGCCTTGCACTTGAATCTGACTCTTGCACACAGAGAAGATACCTTCATTGTTCGAAAGGACCCTCATCTCGCATTGTTTAAAGCCCACTTGCCTTGGAATTCGAAACCTGCAGAACTTATATATTAACAGATCATGAGGGTCTGTAATTGAAGGCAGTTCGAACAGTTAAAAATGTACTGTACAAAAGACTGAAAGCAAAGGACATGTGCCTAACGATCGATATACTTAGATTAACTGGTAGCAAATCTGCTTTAGGCTAGAGATACGCGAATCTTAGATTTGTAAGTTCGTATAATACCCATAACATGCTTCAGAGGTTTAACCTTACTTGGGTGGATATCAACTTGGCCATGCTCATAGGTAACATAAGCACCGGCGCCATGATTTTAATGACCAGGAGAGCGCAGTTTAAGACGTAAGACGCGGTCAATTCCACGGCAGAGATAACACTGGGATTAGATCAAATCCAAAAATTGCATGCACTATATATATATATATATATATATATATATATATATATATATATATATATATATATATAATATACATTATACATATATACGTAATTTTATATATAACATGTATATGTTAATGATAAATGCATAGTTTTAATGAATATGCATGTATTCATTTATTGTCTAGTTCATTCAGCAACTGAACTGTCTTGATATAAATATGTGTAAGTGTATTTCTGCAGTAAAAGGCCAAATGCCTCAAAATTAACATGTCTTAACATGAAAAAAAATTCAAGTGCTCTGCTGTTTGTGATCCTCCCACATCTACACCGTAATAAGTCTTGCATTCCTATCTTCACACAAGATATACAAACTCTACTAGTGCTCTAGGTATGACTATTGATTCAAAGTTTACACAGGAATATCATGCTGCCAACATTACATGATTTTGTAACTTTTCCTGAGGCAACTTCAACCTACGTTGTATATTCGTCAGTCTCCAGCTCAAGGCGACACCCAGGCGCTTGTCTTATAGTATTGTATTGGTAAATTTATATAGCACCACTCATAGTGCTACACCAATCAGAGGCGCTCCCAGTGCGAGAGACTCCAAGAAAATACGGAGCCCTGTCTTTAAGCAACGAAAGGATGCAGGGAGGCCCCCAGCTTGAAGCAATGTCTCAACATTAAAATAGCACTATACTCTGCTGACTTTTGCATTCCACTGACGCATAATCCCACCAGGACAAACTTAAGATTGGCTTGCTTCGGCCAACTGTTTATTACAAATTACCGACAAGAGGTTTCTGTGCCTTTATCTATGGAAATCATTACAAGCAGCCTCATTTCCAAAACAATGTCAATTTATTTGCGCTTTGAGGTGATTTCAAATTTCTCAATTCACCTCAAAAGTTTGTCGTTATTATATTAATGAAAAAATGCAGAAAAACTTGGATTCACTGCAGTGTTCGGTACAATAGTAATTTCAGTTTCACGGACCTAACAGCTTGAGCTGTCATGACTTGCACTGCGAATTGTAGTTTGTATGAACTTGAATTTCATAGTAGGCTACATATAACACCGCTATATTTTAGCATGCTGGACTGTCAATCAAGAGGTTGGGAGTTCAAATCCCCACCAGTGCAGAAATTTGGTTCGAGATTTCTACTCCACCTGCACCGCCTATAGCCAACTCAGCTATTCTATTCTATTCTATTTACGGATTTATAAAGCGCCTCTAACAGTAAAACCTAATCAGAGGCGCTTCCAGTCCTACGTACCTACCCTTAGCCTTAAGCCTCTGGAAGAAGTGCTATATCAATTCTCAGAAAAATTTCACAAGGGTTCTTAACATGGCAATAAACAACAGAGGTGCATCTTAAGATGGCTTGAAAGTGTTTAAAGTTGGCTAGTAAGGTACCTGACTGCTCTTGGTTTGATGGAATCTGTGCATCCTCAAACATTAACTCGTCGCCTTGAGAGTCAATTCTGAAATTCACCTTCTGAAGAAAAAGAACAACGCTGGCGTACTCAGGTTAAAGTGCAATGCAAATTTCTTAAGCAAAGACGTTCTGGTTATCTTCGAAGGCGTCAAAGATAATGGTCGAACACTTTGGAAATCTCTCAACACACTACACACCCCGCTTCAAAATGCCTCTCTACGAATCTCCCCAGATACACTCTTTGATTGCTTTGAGAATAAAATAGACATGATTCGTGAATCGACGATATACACACAGATGCCCGATTTTCCAACTCTACCTCCTCTTGACCATTCGCTATGCAAATTTGATGAAGTCACAACCGCCGAAATTTAAAAACTCATAAGTGATTCTTTGAGAAAGCAGTGTGAATTGGATTCCGCACCTAGGGGAAGGGCTTCTAATATGGGCCCCCTAAGAAACTTTTCCTATTTCATAGCATAGAAGCAATTAAACGTGTAGTTTATTTATTCCATGCATTACTTGGCATGAGTTGTTGCCAAATATGAAGGAATTATTCCTTAATCTGTGCAAATAAATGTTTAACGAATTTTTTTCAAAATATGGAAAATGGCTCATATTACACGACCGGGTGTGTAATATGAGCCACCATTTTAAAGATGGAATTGCAATGTTTCCGTGCCGCAGACTAATATTAAAACAGTAAAAACGATTTTCTGAGATTAAACTTACTAGGATAACCATTAAGAAACAATTTGGCGTATGCCTAATGTAAACAACACTGAGAACCGGTTACATGGAAAAAATAGCCATAACGGCCTATTTCCACTGTCTCATTCCATAAAGATATGGCCCATATTACACATTCGATCACAGGACCGTATTACAAAAATGGTGTGCTTCGGGGAAATCTGTTATAGCGTGATCGACGAATGTATTATAGATCAACAAAGTTGTGTTTTTATATAATAAAGAAATTGTCTATCTTCTGAAACATCAGGGCATACCATAGATGAAATCCTAAACTATATAACACTAAGTCTTGTTGAAGTTGAACAAGTCTTATAAGCAACATGTACCAAAACATAAACGTTGATGTTTTTCGGGCAGAAGTTATTAGTAAAGGGACACAACCAGAACAGGAAGTTGAAATCAGTATACGGATGGTTTCGCAATGTAAGAGCTCTCCACAGACATGATAGGTGGGAAATACAGTCGAGGCCCATATTACACAGTGGCCCATATTACAAGCCTTTCCCCTATCTGGCTGCATAAATCTGTCTACATAGTCTTCTCTCTAATCCTCGTTCTCCTCATCAATGTTTCCAGAACCCAGGCGTCTCTGCCTGCAAAACATAAACGTGCCATCATTCGACCTCGTTCAAAGAAACCGGGACTCGACCCGACAGAACCAGCCAGTTATCGTCCAATCTCAAACGTGTCCTCATTATTATCGCAACTGGTCAGGCCACACACCACACACACTAAATACATGTACGACGTGTCTGCCATACACCACGCATCACGTATTCAAACAAAATCATTCACTTGCAATGCGCATGTCATTATGGTGCTGATATAGATTGATATTTGAACAGAGGAACAAAGTCAGAAAGCCTATAATATGGACTGACATTCATCACCTCGCCGTAGGATCAAACGAGTATATTATTTGAAGTCCATATTCACATACAGTTGCTGGTCCTCGCGTTTCACCGGCTGACCCGTTTGTTTAAGGTCTGCGCTATACAGTACCTTATACCCTAGACTTGGATCATGTTACAGATTCACGAATCCGCGGGTATGTGCAAGCAAGTCCGCTCCGTGCAACTGTTTGTGAATTTCGGGCTTATTCTTTAAGATCGTGTATCGTGAATCAGACCCGAAAGTACTCTAGTCTAATGCTGTTTGTCCTCACGTAGGAGGTTCGATGCGGTGTCCTGACACTCTTATCAACGTAGGCGTAGAGCCCACGGATATGCCTCCATATCGGCATTAGAGTATTACAATTGTAAAACCAGTCCAGATTTTTGGCAGCATGCCGACCGATCCTCTATTTACACCTATGCTGGGCGCAAGGACGATACCCATTAGCTGACGAAGACTTCGATGCTAGACGTGCCTTACAACACAGAATCAACAATTATGCTTATACAATGCATGATCTCCATGGTAATTACGTCGAATTTAATTCCAACAGTAACGATCGTAGGAAAAATAATAATCTAATAATAATAATAATAATAATAATAATAATAATAATAATAATAATAATAATAATAATAATAATAATAACAATGACAGTGACAATTTATATGGCGCCGTAACACAGCTATGCCAAGTTAGGCAAGTACTTTTATAGAGCTCCGCGATGGTTGACGGTCCCTTAATTATTATTAGCAGCACCGGTGAGCAAACTATCAAAGTGAGGTTTGATGGACTGAAGATTCTAGAGAGATCTCAATTGAGACACGGGTCCAGAAAGATCTGTGGTTACCTGAGATTTGAAGTTGAACACAGATTTCAGAGCGGACGAAGTTTCGTTCAGACTAACTGGTACATGAGAGAGTAGGTCGTGCACGAACTTTGTTCATACTGGAAACCGTTTCAAAGGAAAGGCAAAATATTATCAAAGTGAAAATGCCCCGTCACTGTACATGTAGGCTATAATAATAATCAGCTTTAGCCTACGACCAATGTCAACAACATGTGCAGTCAGGCTCGACGGTCGCTTTATGCATTGCTTTATGGAGGCGCACGCCATTGAACCCGTCAAAATAGCCCCGTCAAAATCACCCATGACCAAAATAGCCCCGTCAAAATAGCCACGTCATAAACGCCAACGACAAAGCAGTTCAACAATGGCTAACAAGTTTAATGTTACAAGTAATATGTGTCCACTTCAACACAAAACAATGTGAAAATGTATTCAACAAGATTTATTCATTTAAAAGAACGTGACAACAAGCATGTTAAATGTTTTCTACGAAACTCGAACAAAAGTTTCTAGTAGTTATAGTAATCCATCTAAAAAGAAAGTTAACGTCGATGTCTTAATTAATAGATCACGTTGAATGGAAGCCGTCTCCGCTGCAATTTTTACTTTGAAAAGATTGTGCCTTACACGATTCCTTTAATAGTGTCACGGTGTAGCCTACTACTCTCTGTTCCAGATCTTAAGCGAAGTAAATCCAGAGTGCAGGCCTATCGCGAGTGATGTCGAATGGTAGGCCTACGTAGCTACAGTTTCGGATTAGTTTACAACTGAGTAGACCGATATTGCTCTTCGTATAGGTTAACATCAAGTCAGTCGAAGCAATAAGCCTGTACGACCGAATTATTTTTGACATTCCAATGGCTGCGGCGCAAGAGTAGCCTATAATTATAATTTCAGAGGTAAGCCTTAGAGTTTTAAACCAACCATGTACCTGGTATCAGGCCTAAATAAATTAATTCGAAGAATGAATAGCGTTATAGCACTAATGCATATATATTCGTTCATTCATAAAACAACAGGCAAAACGCTGTATAGGTGAACAATAACAGTTCACTGACAGTGGAGAACTCCCCATGGCCTTTCCATTCGTGACCTGGGTAACCATGCAGGGCCCCGCATGGGTCGAATGTAGGTCTGGGTTTCCTTGCCAAGTGGCCGATGGCATCCTTGCCTCAGGGTCAAGCAGGGACTCATGGCTAGTGAGTCCGGGTTCAAGCCGAGTCCCTAAGGCCGGTTCAAACCAGTTTAAGCTATATATGACCCCGGTATAGAGGTAAAATGTCCATCTGCTGTTCTTTGAGGAACCTACTTCCTCACAAGACTAGGCCTACTTCTGGATGGGTTAATTGGTACATGTTTTTATATAACATTCTTGGGATAAAGTTCATCGAGTCTTCATCGGGGATGGTGAAATTGTTTGCCCTCTGTCGGAATTTATATAATGGTTCTCGTTGCACTGGGCAGAAGCCACGGAGATCATGAAGGTCATTGATGTGGTCAGCTCTGTAGAAAATGCTTTGTTCAGTTGTCCAGTCTTGGTTGGTATTAGCAGTGTGTTTCAATGAGGGCTCAATGTAACCTGTGTCATGGGATGGGTAGAGTTCGTCTGCACTTTGGGGTGGTTTTAAGCCTTTCCCTATGCCGCTTAAATCTGTCTACATAGTCTTCTCTCTAATCCTCGTTCTCCTCATCAATGTTTCCAGAACCCAGGCGTCTCTGCCTGCAAAACATAAACGTGCCATCATTCGACCTCGTTCAAAGAAACCGGGACTCGACCCGACAGAACCAGCCAGTTATCGTCCAATCTCAAACGTGTCCTCATTATTATCGCAACTGGTCAGGCCACACACCACACACACTAAATACATGTACGACGTGTCTGCCATACACCACGCATCACGTATTCAAACAAAATCATTCACTTGCAATGCGCATGTCATTATGGTGCTGATATAGATTGATATTTGAACAGAGGAACAAAGTCAGAAAGCCTATAATATGGACTGACATTCATCACCTCGCCGTAGGATCAAACGAGTATATTATTTGAAGTCCATATTCACATACAGTTGCTGGTCCTCGCGTTTCACCGGCTGACCCGTTTGTTTAAGGTCTGCGCTATACAGTACCTTATACCCTAGACTTGGATCATGTTACAGATTCACGAATCCGCGGGTATGTGCAAGCAAGTCCGCTCCGTGCAACTGTTTGTGAATTTCGGGCTTATTCTTTAAGATCGTGTATCGTGAATCAGACCCGAAAGTACTCTAGTCTAATGCTGTTTGTCCTCACGTAGGAGGTTCGATGCGGTGTCCTGACACTCTTATCAACGTAGGCGTAGAGCCCACGGATATGCCTCCATATCGGCATTAGAGTATTACAATTGTAAAACCAGTCCAGATTTTTGGCAGCATGCCGACCGATCCTCTATTTACACCTATGCTGGGCGCAAGGACGATACCCATTAGCTGACGAAGACTTCGATGCTAGACGTGCCTTACAACACAGAATCAACAATTATGCTTATACAATGCATGATCTCCATGGTAATTACGTCGAATTTAATTTAGCGTATCAACATAATAATAATAATAATAATCTAATAATAATAATAATAATAATAATAATAATAATAATAATAATAATAATAATAATAATAATAATAATAACAATGACAGTGACAATTTATATGGCGCCGTAACACAGCTATGCCGTTATAAGTACTTTTATAGAGCTCCGCGATGGTTGACGGTCCCTTAATTATTATTAGCAGCACCGGTGAGCAAACTATCAAAGTGAGGTTTGATGGACTGAAGATTCTAGAGAGATCTCAATTGAGACACGGGTCCAGAAAGATCTGTGGTTACCTGAGATTTGAAGTTGAACACAGATTTCAGAGCGGACGAAGTTTCGTTCAGACTAACTGGTACATGAGAGAGTAGGTCGTGCACGAACTTTGTTCATACTGGAAACCGTTTCAAAGGAAAGGCAAAATATTATCAAAGTGAAAATGCCCCGTCACTGTACATGTAGGCTATAATAATAATCAGCTTTAGCCTACGACCAATGTCAACAACATGTGCAGTCAGGCTCGACGGTCGCTTTATGCATTGCTTTATGGAGGCGCACGCCATTGAACCCGTCAAAATAGCCCCGTCAAAATCACCCATGACCAAAATAGCCCCGTCAAAATAGCCACGTCATAAACGCCAACGACAAAGCAGTTCAACAATGGCTAACAAGTTTAATGTTACAAGTAATATGTGTCCACTTCAACACAAAACAATGTGAAAATGTATTCAACAAGATTTATTCATTTAAAAGAACGTGACAACAAGCATGTTAAATGTTTTTCTACGAAACTCGAACAAAAGTTTCTAGTAGTTATAGTAATCCATCTAAAAAGAAAGTTAACGTCGATGTCTTAATTAATAGATCACGTTGAATGGAAGCCGTCTCCGCTGCAATTTTTACTTTGAAAAGATTGTGCCTTACACGATTCCTTTAATAGTGTCACGGTGTAGCCTACTACTCTCTGTTCCAGATCTTAAGCGAAGTAAATCCAGAGTGCAGGCCTATCGCGAGTGATGTCGAATGGTAGGCCTACGTAGCTACAGTTTCGGATTAGTTTACAACTGAGTAGACCGATATTGCTCTTCGTATAGGTTAACATCAAGTCAGTCGAAGCAATAAGCCTGTACGACCGAATTATTTTTGACATTCCAATGGCTGCGGCGCAAGAGTAGCCTATAATTATAATTTCAGAGGTAAGCCTTAGAGTTTTAAACCAACCATGTACCTGGTATCAGGCCTAAATAAATTAATTCGAAGAATGAATAGCGTTATAGCACTAATGCATATATATTCGTTCATTCATAAAACAACAGGCAAAACGCTGTATAGGTGAACAATAACAGTTCACTGACAGTGGAGAACTCCCCATGGCCTTTCCATTCGTGACCTGGGTAACCATGCAGGGCCCCGCATGGGTCGAATGTAGGTCTGGGTTTCCTTGCCAAGTGGCCGATGGCATCCTTGCCTCAGGGTCAAGCAGGGACTCATGGCTAGTGAGTCCGGGTTCAAGCCGAGTCCCTAAGGCCGGTTCAAACCAGTTTAAGCTATATATGACCCCGGTATAGAGGTAAAATGTCCATCTGCTGTTCTTTGAGGAACCTACTTCCTCACAAGACTAGGCCTACTTCTGGATGGGTTAATTGGTACATGTTTTTATATAACATTCTTGGGATAAAGTTCATCGAGTCTTCATCGGGGATGGTGAAATTGTTTGCCCTCTGTCGGAATTTATATAATGGTTCTCGTTGCACTGGGCAGAAGCCACGGAGATCATGAAGGTCATTGATGTGGTCAGCTCTGTAGAAAATGCTTTGTTCAGTTGTCCAGTCTTGGTTGGTATTAGCAGTGTGTTTCAATGAGGGCTCAATGTAACCTGTGTCATGGGATGCAGAAGCAAAATATTTGTTTAGTTCGTCTGCACTGGGTGAGGCAGGATGGTATCCTATCACAAGGGCGATTTCAAAAGGGCGACCATCAAAAGGTCGCATTCAGAAAGGCGCCGCTTAAAAGGGCGAATATTTATCAGGTCGCTAATAATTGTCAAAAGGGTGCTCAATAGAAAGGGGTCTATCAAAAAGGCGACCAATAGGTTTAAACTGTATAATAACTGAAACAATTGGAATCTTGTATTATTATTGAAATAGTAATTGAAGTCGAAAGTTGTTTATTTAGATGCTCTAATGTCTCATAATAAAATGTTGAGGTTGAGATTTTGATATATAAAATGTTGAGGTTGAGATGATGAGCGATCCCTCTCAGGCTCTCAGATAATCCATCTTGTTTCTGTTGTCGTAATCTTCAACTACGGTCTTATAAGACGTTTGGCAACTTCCTTCTAGAATTTCCTTCCGTGCGAACGCTGTTGACCCGAAACGATCCATTGCTCCAACTTCATTTCGTTGAGACTTTGTTATTTCTTCAAGCTGTCTATGAACTTCCATGTGGTGGGATGAGAAGCTCCAAGTAGTTGACTGAAGCCCCTATGACAACCTTTGACCGAGTTGTTTGTTTTGGAAGATCATGGAGTGCGGAATGGTGGACATTCCAAATTTCAAGGTTGTACAACGAACGGATTGCTCCTCCTCTCACCCCGTCGCGCTGGTATTCCAATCCAAGTAGGCCTATCTTCGAAGAAATAATTAAACAGTTAACTCTTGCAACTCTGCCCCATTCTCCAGTGTTTAATCTAGACGTCTCTTGGGGGGGGATCGAGTTCCCCCGCCAGAAAAATGAAAGAGATGTCATTTTGTACAGAAAGTGTGAAATTTAGGGATAATTACTATCCCCCCTCGAAAATTCTTGGACCGAAGAGGGGAAAATGTTGTTGGAAAACTCTCGTTACTACCCCCACGCCCGGTCGTGAACTTTTCAAATATTATGAAGTAGGCCTAATCTGAATTAATCGACCAATTCCTCGACCGTTGCAATTACGTCGTTTGGTGGAATGAATGCAAGTGCCAATAGGCCTAATTGACGAATATAGGCCTATGGAGCGCCAAATTCGTATCCTCCATGTAACGCTTAGCGAGACCGACCTGTTGTACCTTGCGCCATATAGGCCTAGGTCTACACTGACTCAGATGAAAAAGATATCCTTGTTGCTGGACATTTGGAATTGGACAGACACGACGAAATGCTAAGTGTCGCAATTTCAAAATCAGTCATGATCGTCGACGGAGTTAGACCAGGATGTAGTTTGTTCAATTCTGTGAGTAGGCCTATAGGCCTACGTACGCAACTACGCATGCGTTAGTAGGCCTACTTCGATCTTTCTTCAGAACATACACCAATGGTATTATGGTTTCGTACTTTTTTGATTGATTTTTTATTTGGTAACCATAACACAACAATTAACAAACCATTCAGTAAAAGTGGCAAACAAGTATGGATACTCAGGAGACCCAAAAGGGGCCTAATTAAGGTCCCGCTGGTCAGGGCCACCTGGGAAGGAATGTAAGCTTAGTACAAATGGTATATAGGCCAACTGAAAAAGTAAGCTTTGGATCAAAATTAGCAATAAAGTTATATTAGTACTTCAGAACATGGGTACTAGGCCTATAGGTCTATATCTGTTTGAAGAGAGGAGGAGACGTCTTAAAGGTTCCATAATGATATACATAGGCTAGGCCTACCAGTTCGGACAAGGCTCCAAAACATTCAGATTTTCCATTGTCAAAAATATGATGAAACGTTGTGATCCCAGATCACTAAAGTACAAGAACTGGTCGCCCTTCGATTTTCGATATTCATCAGGCACAGAAAATTACATGATTGCGTTGATTCGGTTGTTTAGTCATAGTAGGCTACCAACTTTTGTATGACAGCGCAGGACGTACAGTTAGCTGTTCGATATTCAGTGCACTTCCAAATTTTATTTTCTTTTCTTGTTTTTTCCCCAAGTATGAATGTAGGTCTACAGCCATCAACCATTAACATATCTCAACCTTTGTTGCTCTTTACAAATTGTAAGTTCATTCTCAAACTTTTCCAGCAACTTAATTTTCATGAACTACAACCGAAATCTGCTGTAACACGTGCGAGTCATAAAGCAGCACTAAGTTTTTTGTTTAAAACCTTCATTTACTTACAGAGAAATATATCATAAGAACAGAGTAAAAAATATGTAGGCCTATGATAGGCTAGGTAAACTACCGTATTGTCATATGCATTGGATGTGTACTTACTCATTTAGGCCTACGTTTTAATAGGAGTGGTATTTTCACTGTTTTGGGTTTTTAGATTATGTAGGCTATGTACTTTATCTTAGAAAGGTATAGAACAGACTCTGTGATGATTGGACTGTATATAATAAAGCAGTAGCTCACAAGTTGTGGTTGAGTACGGACTCGGACTCTAAAACGAAGTAAGCTCTCACACTTGGTGAGGCTTACACGTTTGTACATGAAAGGATTTGATAGGTATCAATGTTATACAACTTTGTGAATGTGCACATTTACTTTGTATCTTTGGCTTTGAGCTACTGTGAACTTTCTCGAATTCCCTCTGATGTAACTTGGGCTTTGAACTGCTGCGAACTTTGTCACCTTTTCGTTTGTCGCCCTTTTATTGGCATGCTCTTTTGATCAGCGCCCTTTTAAACATGCGCTTTTCTTAGCGGCACCTTTTTGATCGCGCGATGTTCGCGCTTTCGAAGTCGCCCTTTTGATAGTAGCCTAAATCAAGCAGGATCAGGCTGCAAGATAGTTTTCTTTGTGAGCAGGTTAACTTTCTGGCAAAGTTCTTTGACTCCGTCCTAAAGGTTAATACTGTTAAAGATTGCCGAGTTTGCTTTGGATATGGCCCTGGGAACTTTGACGCGAAAGTGCTTCAGCTCTTTCAATCTTTCCCTTCCGCATCAGCTTGTTCTTGGCACGAAGCATATGTTTGATGCCTGGAGTGATGTATGCCGGATCTTTAGATATGAGGTGACAGATCGACAAGGGCAGTTTGTTTCTAGGCGATTGATGGCATCCTGGTAGAAGCGATCCCAAGCTTCCTGTGAGCTATTTGCACTGACTATAGGTTCTGGTCGATTTCTCCAAGTTGCGCAACATCCTGGCCCGCTGAGCAGAGGATCTTCTTCGGTAGGTTAACCTCGTGTGCCGTTTACCCCATCAGCGATGGACTTCAGGCCAGTTGCAGTTATTGCTTTATGGTCTGAACGGACCATCGCCGAAATGACTAACTTTGCAAGTGTCTGTCATTGAAATCATAAACTGGTCTTGGGTGTTAAGTTAATACTGTTAACTCCACGATCGGGTTCAGAGACGGTTGGAAGAAGTACAGTAAGCTCTGTTATTTCCGTGATATCGATGCTATTGAAATTGACTTGTAGTTTGTATGAACTTGAATTTCATAGTACCTAATACTACCTATAACACGCAGTTTTATTTTAGCGTGCTGAACTGTCAATTGAGATATCGGGGGTTCAAATCCCCACCAGTGCAGAAATTTGGTTCAAGATTTCTGCTCCATCTGCATCCCCCAGCCAACTTGGCTACAATGAGTACACTGATCGTATACTGTCAGTGGGAAGATGAGATGGCAAGGAAGAGGACTGGCCATTAGCCCTCATATATTGAGGCTACGAAAATGAAGTCATTAACACTTCATATCCAATGCATAAGGGACTGCTGTTCTATATTCTCTCATTCCCATTGCTGCAGACTACCATAGAAGGGTTCAAGGGGAACTGGAATGAATCTGCAATTTAACCCCTTTTTTAGATACAGGCTAAGGAAATAAAAGGATTGGCAAAGATAAGTCTTATGGTCACCCTACTACTGATTCATTCTGAGAATTTATATAGCACATCCTCAAGAGACCTACTCAGAGATGCTCCCAACTCAGCCACAGCTAAGGAAGTGTGATCTGAGGGACTTATAAACAGCAGGCAAGTTTAGGTTAGCTAAGCTAAGGAAAGGTTAGGTAATTACTCATGACAAACCTATAGATATCAATAACACTGCTTTACAGCATAGCCTAAAGGTTCTATCAGCTTAAGCTCTATTGATCACTGTAATCCAACATACAATAATCCTTCTAATACTACAATCCTTGTAGGTTACATGACTCAACAACAAACTGGCATTACATGCGATGCACTACGATTAACATGCAGGATGAAGAAGTGAATTACAGAATTATTCAGAAGACTAAATCAAAACCCGTGAGTTTCATGAGGAGTTAAACAGTTTTTTGTCTGATGTGCAAACACATCAACAACTGTTAAATAAGTACAAGATGTTCTTACAGGTTCAAAGACTGCACTACGCAAGTTTACATTACACTATGCAGGTTGAACAGGATATCAGTGATGAAAATATAAAGACACTAAAGATGCACCAGAATACACATTTCAACTGAAATATACATATTTTGTTGACGTGTAGATCATTTTCATGGGGCAACAGTGCAGCTCGTTACAATTGTGTCAGCCAAATCAAAACCAAGCAAGAAGCAGCTGAAGAATAAGATTGAGACTATAAATATCTAAATATTACAAATCTTCATTGACAAGGCATTTCACCTAAACGCATTTTCTTGTCTTTTGATATAGTAAAGTCAATGCCAGTAGAAGTCCACCTTAACGTGATGGCTAGAATTGGATGGTTGTGCCCTGGACAGGCAATAAAGGACAACTAAAGAAGACCAATCTGCACAATTTCTTTCTGATCATGCCTGAACAATGAACATAATCCAAGAACATAATCCAAGACTGCAACAGCTTAGCCAAACAGTGGCGACACATTAAATCTCACATCCTCCTCCTAACCAGTAAAACAGTCTGATCAAAACAATTGTCAACAGAAAATATTGTCCAAGCCCATCAAATATTTACAATTTACTTCAGCAGTGACCACTTCAGTTGTTCTTTAGCTTGCTGCAGCACCTAAAAATAGAAAAAACAAAAACAAATGACAATGCCTTGACTGTAATTTAATGTAACTAGGCACATATACATTATTACATCTTTTGCAAACCTTTCAAAGGTGATTCCCACCAGTAGAAATAATGTCAAGAGTTAACTAAGAATGACAAGTCCATAGATAAATGATGCATCTTCAGCAGCTGGAAGTCTTAATTAGCAGGCCCTCACACACATATAGAACCCAAACATTGCAATCTCATCAACGCTTGACAGTTGGCATCCTACCCAGAAGCCATTGTTGGTGTTGCATTACGGATGAGGAACAAATTCAGCACAGCCTTCATTTTACTCTAATGAATGAGCATCAACTAGTGCACTCCCTGAATCACATCAGAACATACTATGCCTGGACATCTGAAGGTACATGTGTCTGGACACGGGATATTTTGAACTAATGAAATTGTTATAAATATGCATGCACTAATGGCACACACATGAATGTAAATTACATACGACTGAAAGCATGAATAAGGCAAGTATCAATGGATTCGTTAGCTCTAGTTAGAAGCCCATCAAAGTACTTAACAGAATACAGTAATCATCCAACCAGATGTCTATTGAGTTATATAAATTTATAATGCCAGTGCTTAACCTTCAAAGGTATTCACAAATGGCACAAGCACCTGCTGCAAGATACTTAATAAATCAACCGCACTTTAACATTTCACCTGTTCACAGATCCAACATAGTAATCATAATCTGAAAAATTTATAAAGCTGTATAAATTTAAAAGCTAAACACCATCTTGTTGATGAATGCTGCATCACATCAGAGGGGTTGTCCAGAGATACCACAAAGAAAACAAAACTCCAGTCACCAGGTGACCAGAGAAAGGAGTACTGATTATTGAATACTGCATACATCACCAGCCATGTTTGTCTTTTGTTTGCCTTCTGTCATTTTGACAGATTAGTTTGTTTAACTGCAGAATTTGCTCAGTAATTTCTAACGTCTATTAAAACCTGTCTTACGTGCATCTGGTGGCTCAAAGAATAGCCGGATATGCATCATCTTCCACAAATTAGGGACTGATGTGTAGTGGTACTATCATGTGCCTTCCGTATGTGACATTCGTATGTCACTACTCCACATTATCCATGCAGCCTGGACAGAGACTGAGTATAATGCCATAATTATGTCAACTAATGGATAGGAATCCAATGGTTGGCTTCTGCGTGTGTGCGGGCAAGCTACTAGTCAATCTTCTAGTTTTCAGTAGATCAGTAGAGTGTTTTGCTTACTGATGAAATTTCTGTTCTTAATGACAATTTACATCATCTCTGTAAGTGCAGAGATCACCCCTGATTAGTTTTCACTTGAAGTGGTGCTATCTATATTTCTAATTATAAAAAAGGAGCTAATCAGTTGTGTCGTGTATAGGTTGAGAGAAGTGGGAAGGTGGCAGACTGGATGGAGTAGGGTAAGATTTCTTGAAATTAGGTGTCACTTTTGTTTGACTGGAAAGCCTGAATAATAAATAATCAATACAGTGCTTGGGACATAATGATAGTGTGCAAATGGCCAGAGGGAGGCACTAAAGATTTACTGAATTCAGGTGGAAAACATGAGTTTTCCTTAGCCAACAAAACCTATTAGCTGCAACATGAAGTTAGCATGCTATTGTTATGCTTGACCACAACTGGGTTTATGACAAGGAGCGCATTATATTTCTATGGCTGTGCAGCACACCAAAACATATTTTCTCATCGTGTCACCATTTACCATTGACTCTCATTATCGAGCGCCTCTGAGTAGATAGCTTGAAGGGGCGCTATATCAAGTTTCATTGATTGATTGATTGATTACCACATACAGAAAACTTCATTATCTTGAACCTCAAGAGACCATTGTTAACAGTTTGAAATGGCCAGCATAGAAAACCACCTCTAAGTAGGCCCCCAAACGCTGTCGTTGCTATGTTGAATTTACCACGCATCGCATTAGCTATTTAGCCATTGAAAGGCCAATTTGCACAAATTAAGAACACAAATTACAAATCACATGACGAAGACAGCGATCTGTTCAGGAATTTTGCGTGATAATTGCGAACATTGCCAATTTTTGCCCCGTTGCTCAATAATTGGATTCTTGCACGTATATTACGTGGCGCAAGATAGCAAATTTCTGGCGGGCCTATCTTAGATGATGACATTCAACTCTATGTACATCTGCAACTGATTGAGCTCACATGTGCTACAAAAAGTTTCGCGCCTGCATTGACGACATCATGCTATGGGGTCTGTCAATGCACCTTAACCCTTTAACAATCAGCATTGGTTTCCCATACATTTTAGTACATGCTCGTCATTAAAGGGTTAAACATAACCCTGACAAATCCTAGCTCATCTGATTTGACCGTTCCTCTGAGCTCCTACAGTGCGCTGAGCTCTCACTCTCTACTTCCTCCTCTCCACTCTCTCCATCATCCAATTACCAATGTTGCTTTAAAACACGAGATCACTTTTTCTTTTGTCTTTTCTGTCAACTATGTTATTGTAATCTTTAATGCTTCCAGTTTCACTAAGGCTGGTAACACCAATTGCAAGCAGATTCATTACCATGGGACCACATGAATCAAATCTCAATAACTTTCCAAATGAGTCTTGGTTAACCCAGAGCAGTAATAAATAGAAAATTAATAAAATACTGAGTAAAGCATTTGAATAGTTTCTGTACATTGAATCAGAATTAAATCTACCTGGTAATAACATAATAAGCTGTACCACAGAAATAGTTGGTAAATTCTCAAATAACTCAAGGAAGAATTCAAATGCCAAACAGTTTAGAGTGCAGATAATATAGATGATCAAAATTGTAAACAGTTATGATCATCAACAAGCATTATGCACAGAGTACTGATACTCGTAAAAAATACACTTCCATCACCATCATCCAGTGTTGTACAAGTAAATTAAGAATTTACCCGAATACACCCCAACTCATAAACCATTAGGCCATCAACACCTCTGGCTAAAATAATCGGCTCACCTTCAGCTTTCCAGTCATAACCTTATCAGTAGCATCAGAAAAAGTAAATTTTAACATAAATTTTGTACAATTTGAAGGCACATGTTCTACTCACTGCCCTTTGAGGACAGAACACTCAAAAATCTGACTAATATATTTCCATGCATTAGTATGACTTAGTTCAAACTTTAAGTCCTAGATGCACCCATGACTAACTCCCCAAATGAAATTAGTAATGTGCCATTTTAAATGTACATGGAAGTGGCAAAGACAGCACAGTACAGATGATCAATACATGACGTTCAGAATAGTGAGGAACCTTATGAAATGAAAGCCGATATAAATTATAAGTACACTAAACAATGCCACAGAAGTTTAACAACCATGCGGTCATGCTACGACTAATGACTCGTGGACTTCAAATGAAGTCAAATGGTTAAAGCACGGACAAATTATAGCACATATTTAACTTAGGAAAATGAGTGTGTTTCCTTGTTAAAATATGCATAATGATAAATTTTAAAGCAAGCCCTTCATTTAACGAACAGTGATCAGTAAAATTGAAGAAATGGCAACTTACTGAGCTAACAGTTTGCTCCCCTAAAGGAATGTCATCTGAACGGAAGGCAGTCCGCTGGGAAATAATAACTGGATCACACTCAAGGATGATCCTAAATGTGTCAAAAAGAAAATCACCACAAGGTTGACATTTTGCAGTTACCAAAAAATATGCTTATTCAAGTAAGTAAGTAGCTTTGAAATCATTAAATGGTTTTGAAAATCAAAATAATGGTTATTGAACTCTCAGCAGGCTTTCCAAGATTTTAAATTACAAAATATATGAACAATTTACAGAACTTTTCCAAAAGAATTGTTTCATCAATAATTTTCAAATTCACAAAAATTGTTTATTCCACAAACCCATTGTCGCAGATTTCATCAACTGTCAAGAAGACGCCATCCATGTTTTCAATGAGAGTTCGCTTTTCAACATTTTTCCGCAACATGTTGCTAATAGAATCGTACAGGCAGTTGAGTGTGTTAACAAGAATTAACTGCAAAAGGAAAACAGCAACAAAGTTAATACACACTTCTGTGAACCAGTCCACAAAAACTACAGAACACTTCTTAAAGGTTGCATCTATTTTAACCCTTTTAGCAGTAAAAAAAACTGACGAATAAACCCCTGACAATCAACAGATCAACACCCAGTAATTTCCAAGCCACTGACAACCATCACTTGCCACTGGGATGCCTATATAGCCAATAATAAATTCCCAGAGCACCCTACCAGAAGCCTTGGAGGGCAGGCCCACTGGCTAGCTGGTTTGTTGCAGGCCCTACATAGTTGGTCCTGTGTGGCCATGCCAGCGGGGCCCACCAACTAAACTTCTGCACATTAGCTGTAGGTCCCACACAAGTGACCTACTGCAGGCAAATCCACAGTGGCCCACCAGTCATGTATTTGGCTGGTAAGTTGAAGTTTGATAAATATTGCCCAATGAGGGTATGACTAAAACCACAATCATTGTACACAGTCAGCCATCATCACGCTGACACGTGCGGCTGGGGAAAATACCCGCTGTGCGTCAACAACATTGTTTACAGCTAAGGGAAAATTCCGCCACGGACTGTCAACAGCGGACCAATGCATGTATCAATAATCTACGCGTTCTACAGGACTTTCCAGGGAAAAGTACGATGACGTCATAGAACTTTCTAGAATCCATCAGAACCCTATATATAAGGTGCAGCGTCTGTACAAAGGAGCCAGTTGACGAAGATTTATGCACGTTGATAAAGTGCTCTTGTAACGATATTTGATTGAAGTTCAATCGAGACCAGCCAACCTGTGTGCTGTCTGCGATTGTGATATTTGACGGGCTGACTTAAATTTGACTTATTTGATTCTTTCTGTTAATAAAGATCTTTTAAGTTTCCTTCGTTTGTTCGTCGTCGTGATCGAGAGGCTCGACCGCGACATTTCTGGTGTCAGAAGCGGGATCATCGGTGTTGGATCCGGTGAAGAAGAAGAAGCGAACCGGAGGAGGAAGGAGTCAACCCGAAGAGACGGTCTGCTCAGGCAACGGGCGGATCGAGAGACGGTCTGTTCAGACAGTGAACGGATCGAGACGCCTTTCTACCGTGAAGGACGGGTGATCGGCAGACGACAGCTGACGGACGAAGCGCGTCGTTCGGCTGAGACGGCAGAAGACAGCAGTCAACATACGGGTAAGATCCTGGGTGTTGTCGGGGCTGGGAAGGAGAGAAGAGAGTGGAGTTGCAGCCGAGTTGGGGGCAGCTATTGTCTTTCTTTCCTATTTTCTGCTGATTGTTTCTTTGTAGTTTGATCCATCGTAAGGATCGAGGCCAGGCTTGCGCGAGCTTGTGTAGCTTTTGCGTACTTGGCGAGTGCACTTCTTTGGCTACTGCGTAGTTAGCGTGGTGTGGAATTACTGCGTAGTCACACTTTGTTTTGTGTGGAATTTTCCTTTTGTGTGGCGTGTCTCCTGCGTGGTGTCTGTTTCCTTGTTGTCTACTGTTGATTGACTGTTTGTAAAAATGGAAGCGTTGACAGCAGAGATGCAGGCGAACATTCATAAAAGGTCGTCTGAGCGCCTTAGGATGTATCTTATAAAGGCAGGAAGGGACGAAGATGAGGTTATGACTTGGGATAGGAATACATTGATGGAAGAATGGGCCTTGGAGATAGGAAAGAAGGAAGAAGAATTCAAGGCTAGTCCAGCATCTCCAGAAGAGACCGCTTACGAACTGCAGAAGCGCCGTCTGGAGTTCGAAATCCGTAAATATGAAGAACAGAAGGAGAAGGAAGAAAGGGAAAGGAGGAAGGAAAGAAAAGAAGGAACAGAAGGAGAAGGAAGAAAGGGAGGAAAGGAAGAGAGGAAGAAAAGAAAGAACAGAAGGAGAAGGAAGAAAGGGAGGAAAGAAGGAGAAGGAAGAAAGGGAGGAAAGGAGGAGAGAGGAAGAAAAGAAAGAACAGAAGGAGAAGGAAGAAAGAGAAAGGAAGGAACAGAAGGAGAAGGAAGAAAGGGAGGAAAGGAGGAGAGAGGAAGAAAAGAAAGAACAGAAGGAGAAGGAAGAAAGAGAAAGGAAGGAACAGAAGGAGAAGGATGAAAGAGAAAAGAAGGAACGGAAAGAGAAGGAAGAAAGGGAGAAGAAGGAAAAGATGGAAGAACAAACTATTAGAAATTCTTTAGCAAGCCGCACTAAGCGTTATAGTGATGCACTTAAGAATGTTCTTTGGAAATTCCCCTCCGACCCTATAGAAATTCCAGGTTTCTTTGATCACTTGGATGGTTTGTTTAATGTGTATGAGGTGGATGAAGATGTTAGAGCAAAATTATTGTTGGCTAATTTGAGTGAAAGAGCTAAGGCATTAACTATGCGCCTAACTAAGGAACAGCTCAATGATTACAAATTCTTGAAGGAGTTTTTGCTAAGGGAATTTAAGATAAGCCCTTCAACCCTTAGAGCCCGATTTTGGACGATGCATAAAGCATCGGACGAATCTTTTACGATCTATTCATCCAAATTGCGTGTTGCTCTTATGTATTATCTGAAAAGCAGAAGGATAACTGACGAGTTTGATAAACTTGTAAGTTTACTGGTGGCGGATCGGCTCAAGGAGTCCTTGTCGAAGGCTTGCTTGGATTATATCTTGGCCCAAGAAAAAGAGGAGTGGTTGAACTGTGAAGATATAGCTAATGCAGCTGACATTTATGTAGCGTCGCATGATGGTGGGAGTGACTTGGTGTACCGTAGTCATCCGACACCGAAGTATAACAATTGGACGAGAAGTCAACCACAAGTCCAAGTCAATAACCAGACAGCTCAACCCAAGTCTTTCAAACCGGAAGTAAGGGGTGAAGCCAAGATAGGTGCGAAGATGTCTCAGGAGGAGGCCAAGGTGAAGGGTCTCTGTTTCTTGTGTCATCAGAAGGGTCATAGGGCAAAGGAGTGCCCGACCAATCGAAGTTATAAAAAGGTGGGTGCTTGTATGGTTGGGAACCCAACTAAGGAGGTGATCGACTCATTGGTGGAGAAGGTCAACGTGGCGCATGAGATATCTGAACAGGTAAGGCAAGGGAATTTATTGGACAACCTCGAACCAGTAAAATCGGAAATTGCGGTAAGAGTATACGATAATAGTATTGATGGACTACATGAGAGGTCGTATATCAATGTACAGATTGAAGATCTCCCTTCTCAACCAGCGTTATCTGATTCAGGAGCAGAAATTTGTTGTATTGATAAGAAGTTAATTGAGTCACTAAACTTGCCTGTGATTAAACGGATTAACATAATTGGTTTTCAGGGAGAAGGATGTAAGGCAGATGTGGTATACCTACAATTGAAATTAGCTAATCCATCGGAAGGAACGACGAATATTGCGCCATCTTTGTGCGTCATGTTTGCTGTAGTCCCTGAACTAAATGAACGGGTTATTCTAACACCCCATATTGTAGACCTATTAATGGAGAGTTCGGAATATGTAGTGATGGCGGTTGGTGTAGATCGATCAGTACAGGTAAATGAAGAGGTAAAGGAAGATAAAATTGAGAAGGATAACAACAACGAATCCCTGCAGTCAGACGTTAAGGATGAGGAAGTGAATGAATCTTCCCAGGAGCAACCAGTTGATGATTCAGATAATTTCCTCGATGTTGAGTCGACAGAGTTTAAATCTGGTGAGGAAAAAGCGGATAATGATACTTTGTTGCGAGAGCAACAAAATTGTCACAATCTTAGGCCTTGCTGGCAACAAGCGAACCAGAATAAAAATAATTTCTTCACAGACAATAATCTCCTGTACCATAAAGGGGAGATTATGGGACATAAGGTAAATCAATTGTGTCTACCGGAGGATAGAATTGGGGTTGTCTTGCGAGTAGCACACGATGCCCCATGTGCTGGGCATATGGCTTTTAAGGCAACGAGAGCCCGGATCAAATTAAACTTTTGGTTTCCGAGAATGGATGAGAGAATTCGCGAGTATTGTGCATCTTGTCAAATTTGTCAACTTAGAACTCCAGTTAAAGTTGCAGATCGAGTCCCGATTACTCCTATTCCGAGGGCTATGAACTTTGTTTTAACCATCTAAATATGGATTGTATTGGCCCTATTTTGGTTTAAGTACAATTATCTAAATGGTGGACAAATTTTCTCGTTGCCCTATGGCATCCCCTTAGGAGAAAGGGAGTCTGTGCAACCGAAAACTTTCTAAAACAGAGTTAAAATTCCTGCTCGAAGTTGTAGTCCGTATTCAAATATTGCGCAGTACTGACAGAAAATACGAAGTTGGAGATAAAGTAGCAGTATTAGCACCATTTTCACGTTCTCGCCTTTCACTTTATAGTCGATGGCAAGGACCTGCAACCGTGGTCAGAGTTAAATCCCCGTATTCCTATATAGTAGAAATAGAGGGAAAACAAAGACATTTAACACGCTAATAAGATCAAGCGGTACCATGAACGACTCGAACAAGCAATGATTAATAGCTGTTCAATAATTGTTGATCAAGATGAGGAATTTGGTGTAGTAGAGGTTGTAGATCAGGAAGAACGTGAACAAGTGAGCCCGAGTAAGCGTATTGATCCTTTGATCATGGCGCATCTGTCAGAAGAGGAACAAAAGCAACTCTTTGAGGTTTTGGATCGACATTCGGCAGTATTCGTGGATAAACCTGGGTACTGTCCAGTATTAGAACATGAAATCAAAATAACTCCTGATTTCACTCCTAAGCGTTTAAAGGCATATAAGGTCCCGGAGCTACTTAAACCTGAAGTGCAACGCCAGATAGAAGAAATGTTGTCCTTAGGCATAATTCGACCATCGAAAAGTGAAATGGCCAGTCCGGTAGTTTGTGTTTTAAAGGGACCCAAGGGTCAAAATGGCGTTCGTTTAGCAATCGATTATCGCCATGTTAACAAGTATTCTCTAGGTGATTGTTATCCGACCCCAGACATTGCTGACGTCTTACAGAAGGTGGGACGGGCAAAGTTCATTAGTGTTTTCGATGCAAAATCAGGATATTGGCAAATCCCGGTTCGGAAGGAACATCAATGGCTTACAGCATTCGTATGTGATGCAGGACTTTTTGAGTTCACAAGAATGCCGTTTGGACTCAAATCCGCTAGCAATACTTTTATTCGTGCTATGACCCAAGTTTTACATCCAGTCCGAAGTTTTACCGAACCATTCGTTGATGACATGGCAGTGGTTTCAATGAATTGGAATGACCATTTGGAACATCTAGAGAAATTCTTGCAAACTGTTGAGGAGACAGGACTTACTTTGAATTTAAGGAAATGTAATTTTGCACAGAACAAAATAAAGTTTGTTGGCCATATAGTAGGGTCAGGTTGTATCGAACCTGATCCAGGCAAGATCGCTACGATCAATGATATCCAACCTCCGACGACAAAAAAGGACGTTAGAAGGATTATGGGTTTTTTCAGTTACTTTAGAAATTTTATACCTGCTCTCGCTGAGAAAGCACGAGTAATAACTGACTTGACACGAGATAACGTGCCTACGAAAGTGCCTTGGGAGCAAAAGCATCAAGAGGCACTAGATAAGTTAAAGGATGATCTCAGTAAAGCTACACAATTACATACCATTGATTTCACTAAGGAATTTGGTTTAAGTGTAGATGCAAGTGCCACCGCGGTCGGGTGTTGCTTGTTTCAGTGGACCGAAGAAGGTCACGAGAAACCAATTGCTTTTGCTAGTCTTAAACTCACGGACACACAGATGCATTGGTCTACAATTGAGAGAGAAGCTTTTGCAGTAATTTGGGCACTTAAACGATTCCGGTCGTGGATATTCTTATCAAGGATAATCATTTATTCGGATCATAATCCTTTGTCTTATCTCACGGATGCAAGCCCCAAGAGCGCGAAACTGACTCGTTGGGCATTAGCATTGCAGGAATTTAACGTAGACTTCCGTTATCGTCCTGGGCGTCAGAACACGGTAGCTGATTTCCTTTCTCGGTTGTGACTCGGGACATGAGGGAAAGGGGAATAGCCCGACACCCGAGGATCGAGCCCGAAAACTGTGTAGATAAGTTGATTTAATGATGTGTTTTGTTTTGTTTGTACATGTTGTGACGAGATGGGATCCGACGGCTCAGCTTGATCGTGATGACCCGTTCGAGATGGTGCTGAAGACGTGTCATCATCTGAGGGCGGAGGGAATGTCGTGGTCTACGCTGACACGTGCGGCTGGGGAAAATACCCGCTGTGCGTCAACAACATTGTTTACAGCTAAGGGAAAATTCCGCCACGGACTGTCAACAGCGGACCAATGCATGTATCAATAATCTACGCGTTCTACAGGACTTTCCAGGGAAAAGTACGATGACGTCATAGAACTTTCTAGAATCCATCAGAACCCTATATATAAGGTGCAGCGTCTGTACAAAGAAGCCAGTTGACGAAGATTTATGCACGTTGATAAAGTGCTCTTGTAACGATATTTGATTGAAGTTCAATCGAGACCAGCCAACCTGTGTGCTGTCTGCGATTGTGATATTTGACGGGCTGACTTAAATTTGACTTATTTGATTCTTTCTGTTAATAAAGATCTTTTAAGTTTCCTTCGTTTGTTCGTCGTCGTGATCGAGAGGCTCGACCGCGACAGGAAGATTGGTGGCATCCAATGAGATCTTGTTTTAAAAGCTCAAAAGATAATGTTAGTAAATGCATAATCTTACAGCCAACTGCCAGTTATTAAATTGTTAGACAGTAATAGATATCTGGGTCTCTGGGTTCAATTGACAGCCCTAGTTGTGAGTATGTTACTCGAGCCAAGTCATCTACAACTGAGCCATCAGTCACAGGAAGATAAACAACCTATCATATTATTAGAGAGAAAATGAAGACGGGAAAGCAATTCCTCTGTAATCAGTCGTATTACAAATTCTTGTAAGTTTAAAACTTTAACGACGAGTGTGTACTAAAAGCTATTGGAAAACAAGAAAACAATACAGCTCATCTTTAAAGTGTAAACAAACCTTAAACCAGGCTTATATCTCTCGTTTCTTACAAAATAAAGACTTAATAATTGCTAATGAGCCAATGTATTGCAACAATGCAGAGGAGAATGCAAAACTGTTATTAAAAATGTTAAGGAATAAACTTTTACTAATGATAACTTCAAATGCACTGACCATTGGCTCTATGAGTCTTGTTAAACAAGTTCTTTTCAAATGCCTTCTGCTCTTTGACAGATGGAAACGTGCTGTCATAGTACTGGAAATGGAAAAAAAATTAAATTAAATGCCACGTGTCAAGGTTAAATGCTAAATAAATAAAACATACAAAACCCTAAAGACAGTTTAACTTTACTGTTCTCAACTACAAGAGTTCACATTACCATCAAAAGACCAAGCTTTTTGTCTATGGCATTAAAAAACAAAAAAAGAGTAAAAACGGTACTATTACACAAGACAAGCAGAAATTGAATAAAGCAGTTAATTGTTTATTACAGGAATTGAAGAACACAGTGAATAAAGGATGCACCTGATTAACTGATGATCACATCGTGAATAAAAGTGCTTCATAAACATTAAAAATGACTTAAGAAACCGTCATATTTGATGCCACTACTCCTGGAGAACCACCGATTGTTTTCAAACATATAAGTTCTCAAAACAAAGCCTGCAAACAGCACCCAGTTTTTCTATCATTTCCTAACTTAACTTTATAACTCTTTTGGCAGCTACACTGTTTCTGGTGAATTTGATCATTAAAGTAATAAAATAACAGCTTGCACATAAACTTCTGAGTTTTAGAACTGTTTTTCATATTATTTACATATAAAAAAGAAATTAGCATACATACCTTTGCTAAAATTCTGTTGCTGTCATTGTCCAGAATCAGAATTGCTTTGACTGAATACAAAGATGGCTCCTGTCAAGAAATATTTTACATTCAATAATCTAGCTCATTTTAAAAGTAATTCAGTCACCCTTTTCAGTCTATAAGTTTAGATACAACTAATAATGGTGAATACAATACACAAAAGAGCTGTAATATGCCAAAACTAATCTTTGTCGGCGGCAACGGCCTATGTTGTCATAAGCTGCCGTTAAACTGTGGACACACACACAATACACAGGTTCACATAAGCATAAATTTTTACCATACTTTATCCTTTTTAGAAATGATAGACATGTTTGCCTCCATCCTGCAGCTAATATTCCAAAGTTCCTTTGTGTTTCCAACTAAAATGATTGAAGCATCTTCCATCCAGGCCATGATAGTCACTGCAGCACCTGACCCATATTCATCAGTGACCTATATTCTTGACTAGTCAATTCAAGTAATTGACAAAATTCATGTGGAACTTGTTTTTCTTGCACTCCCATAGTCTGATTTGGGACAATGCTGGGAAAATATGCGTTTGACCATTCTTCTTGCACAATCTGCCACTTTAACACCTTAATAGTTCCATTCAAACTATTTTCACTTAGAACTCTGACATTGCACCTTAAAGATCTGCCACAATTTCAGAACCTCTGGGTTGTTTGAAAAAAGTATATAATTGTTTTCACACAAAATTCAGTCTGATGGCTGCACATTTAAAATTAAGTCAACAAAACACTGAGATCAAACTCCAAACAGTAGCGAAAGGCATACAAAGAGCCATTTAGCCATTGCAATCCATTCTTTTCAATAAAGACTTTTCTTAAAATGCATGCATAGTAGACTGATAATCTAACAGAAAGAAATTCTAAATCTAAGATTAAACTCAGTTAACTAAACTGCATCAGTTTTCATTAAAAAAAATTGTGGTTTATAGACATCTTATAAAAGAACTGTGAACAGCTTTCGTTATTGGGTAATAATAATTTACTACAATGTGTACTGAAAGTTTCAGAAATGAATCAGCCAATCATGAGCTATATAAATGATGCTTTGTGCATGCTTACCAATTAAAAACATTACACATGGATAGCCTGGCTACATCTAGATTACAACAATTAATAAGAAATGTTGGGACTAACCAAAGGCATTTATAAAGAAAATATATATGTCAAAATTGTGTTTGAATGTGATGGAATAGCCAATGTGGCATTACTAAAAAAATCTTCACA
Organism: Aporrectodea caliginosa; assembly: GCA_020284085.1. NCBI lineage: Eukaryota > Metazoa > Annelida > Clitellata > Crassiclitellata > Lumbricidae > Aporrectodea > Aporrectodea caliginosa. The sequence continues at coordinate 22,934 of JACEVL010000381.1, read as the reverse complement.
TTAGTTATGTGAGGGCTGCTACTTCATATTTACTACTAATATCCGCACAAATCCATTTATGTAGTTTTCTGGCTAAAAATTACCTATCATCTATCTAGAAGTGCATAGCTGTTTTCAGGAACGTAGTGGATCTGTTCACGACCCGTGGAACTCAAGCACTACATTCATGCCCATCACGATATTGGCAAAAGCATGTCATGTGAACTTGCTCACACATGTCGGGATTTTGAAATGGGAACATACTTGAAATGGCTGAATAATATTCTTCGGACAAACCTTTGAAAGTCAACAGTTCGTTACTTCCTATCAAATGGTGTTGGGAGGGTTAGTTAAGGTCGTGGTTAGGGTCGTCATTAGAAAACATGGTAAACAAACTTCCACCGCATTAGTAATTTCTGCATGCATTGCGTGACATGCACTGACCAATTGCGTAGCAGGCGTTATTCCAGTCCAGTACATAGGTTCACGTCCGGCGTTACAGCTTCCATGACCTCTAAGGAAACTAGTCTGTGCATTCAAAAGTAAAGGCTATGTAGTGTGGTGATAACATCGGCCAAACAGTAGTTTAGGTTGGTAAATTATTTGATATCATCAAAAATTGACGAAAATTGTTTGCCTAAATGGAAGTTGGATTGATGACAATAATTCTTGCTTAAGCAGAAGTTCCATTGATTAAATAATTTTTGGCTTAAATGGAAGTTGGCTTGATGACAGTTGTCATGGACATTGATAGACTGCCTACTTACCAAAGTAAAGTACGGCACTGAAGACATTAAAATAATTTACCAACCTAAACTACGGGATAACCATAATACCTTATCCTTCTGGGGTTGGTAACACACTATCAGACTGCTTTCCTACACACGTCGGCAAACTTATAGTATCGGGGGCTGAAGGATTATACAGTTTCTTTGGTATGCTGTGCGGACGCCGGACGACACCAGGTTCCCTAATGATGACATTAACCCCAACCCTTACCCGGTAAACCCGTAGTTTAGGTTGCTAAATTATTTTATATCGTCAAATTAAAATGGAAGCTGGATTGATGAAAAAATGGTTTCCCTAAATGAAAGTGGGATTGATGAAAACATTTGTGTATTTAAATAGAAGTTCGATTAGTGGAAATAATTTTAACTGTAAATAGAAGCTGGATTGATGAAACTAAGTTTTTGATGCAATAGAAGCTGGATTGAAGAAAATAATTGTTTCCTTAAGTAGAAGCTGGACCCATGAGAATAGTTCTTTGCCTAAATAAAAGTTCCACTGATGACAAATATTTTTTCGTTAAATAGAAGTTGGGTCATTTTTTTCATGAAATGGAAGCTGGATTGATTAAAAAAATTCTTCGTGAAATGGAAGCGGGAATGATGATCGTTATCATGGACATAGGTAGACTGCTTACAGTACTTACCAACGTGAAGTACGGCATTGAAGACATTCAAAATAATTTAACAATCTAAACTACGGGATTACCCTATAAGCTTGCCCACACGTCTTACGGTAGAACCATAACGCTTAAATTGTAAGTTTTACGGGGCAGATGAAAATTAAACCTCACCTTTCCATACCATCACAGTCCTACAATCAACAGGCCCCGATCGTAGGACGCATAGCCGCAGATACTATATTAACTCAGGTTTATACTCACGGGCATTGGCAAATCCATCTTCTGTGAAATACCTTTAATAAAAGGCAAGACTAATAATTTATAGGAGATCCAGATAAATGAAACAATCTTAAATAAATAATAAACTGTTTTTATTCAACGTCTCTTTTACATATAAACCAGTTTCTGTCGCCGTGTCCGGAACTGACGTTCAACATCCCAGACTACATATCTCACATAGAGGATACCATAATTTTATAAAATGATGAGTACTATTTAGGCAAATGGAGCCACGGGTAGTTTCTCTTTGAAGATCATCGTCACCCTTTCATTTATCCCGACATTGTCCTTTTTAAAATTAATTTTGGGGTCAGATTCTTTAATTATAGCCTACCACCTCTGCCCGTTTCAATGGGTGCCACCGCATTTTACCGTGCTGATATCTCCGTTATGACCATTTCGTACACAAGCAATTGCTAGTTCCAAAATGCTCTAATGGGGCCTAGAGGTCTGCGTACCAGAACTCATCAAAATTGGCAAAGTCCTATCAGTAGGCTTATAATTAGAGAGTACTGGAATGCGCACCACAGCCCGGCCTTTATTTAAACTCTAGCTGCAATTCACTTATTTCTGAAACTTAAATAGGCGTCGCAGAGTAAATTGGATGAGAGGTCTAGGGTAGGCCTACTGGTAACATTCTGGCATGAAGAACAGAAGATCAGCACGGACGTTGGATCGTCCTCCGCTCGCTCCCAAAGGACGACTCATCCTTTCATTCGCCAGATGGCGTTGGTAAAATGAGCAGTAGGACGTGGTGGGCGCCATGCATGGCTGCCAAACAGTTAAATTTTACTCCTGTAATAACTTGTGATCATCCGTTAATACCAGGGTCTACTATCCCCCCCTGTAAGTTGGAAAAATCCCCGTTGCTCAATGTGCGTCGCCACGATTTTAAAAGTAGTATGGGAAAATGAGAATTGAGGGAGTCTGGGGGATTCCGTCCCCCAGAAGCTGACGCTTTTTGCATAGGCTATATTGACAGTGTTTCGTGCCATTTTTCGTAATCTAAAATACACATAAACTGATAAAGGTATTTTCTAGCTTTTAGCAGACACAAAATGGTATGGCAAAAATATGCTGTCGTCGTACCATATTAAAAGTAGATAAACATTATTAATTTTACTAACAGTATGACCATAAAACCATTACTACCATAATAGGCCTACATAAACTTTACAGTCCAAAGACTCGATTACAGTCGACAGCCAATTCATTGCAACGGGTCTAGGATATTTCCCCCGAAGTTGGACTGATGAAAATAATTCTCTAATAAAAGTTGGATTGATGAAAGAAATTCTTTTCCTTAATAGAAGCTGGATAGATTAAACAAATTCGATGCTTACATAGAAATTGGATTGATGAAAGAAATTCTTTGCTTAAATAAAACTGGGATTGATGAAAGAAGGTCTTTGCTTCAATAGAAGATGGATTAATGACAGTTATCATGGACAATGGTAGAGTTACCTACTTTCTGTTGAAGGGGGATGTCCGGGGGGAATTTCCTGGGGAATGTCCGGATACCATTGCAACAGTTTACGGTTGAGTCAGAAGGCTACTGCCAGTTGTACAGCAACATTCATTTTACTAGGGGGCAACCTTTCCCCCCTGGCACAAATTAGAAGCAGTAGGCCCTGGTTCATACTATGAATAATTGTAGGCCTAATTTTACTGCGGTGTGTCAGTTACAAATAATAAACGAAGATAATTAATTATGGAGCGTTGGTAGCGCCACTCCCAAATGAATCACACATCAGGTTGAAGCATGCAACAGCGCAATTTGTGTGGAAACTTGTTTCGTCTGCCAAATCTGCATAATAATGACTATAGCAATTATAATTTAATTTAGGAAAATTAGAACTTTCAAAAATTTAATAGGACTTATTAAGCTTAATGTTCATGCAATTCACTGATTTCACACGTTGCAGATCATGGATTTGGTGGAGTTTTTCTCCAACTGGAAAAGTTTTTCTGTATCTCAGCAATATTTTGTAGGCTAGGCCTACCTGTTGATCAATGAGAGAGTATAATTATAGTTGCAGCGGACTTTTCATGAGACCTTACAGGGCAAGAGTCGGGGACAAAACCTTGTGTGATTTAGTGCTTATAAAATGTAATAAACATCTTACTTCAATGATGAGATTATGCAACACTTGAGAATTGCGTTTATGAACTTGAGTCTGTTGTCTTGGACAACGTGGTCTTGGTCTTGGTATTGGACCACACGGTCTTGATCTCGGTCTTGGTCTTGGACAACCCGGTCTTGGAATTGGTCTTGGTCTTGGTCTTGGGGTTTTGGTCTTGTGCACAAACTGAGTTTTGTTAGCTGCAAGTGACATTAAGCTAGTGTTAACCAGAAAGACCGCTTTTCTAATCTTCCGGTGTGTTTAGCACTTCCGACTTACTAGTTGTCACATCGTCACAGGACAATTTTAAAGCGTAAGGGGCCGTCCATAAATGACGTCACACAATTTTGGCCGATTTTGAACCCCCCCTCGTCACACTTCGTCACAAAAAGTAACACCCCTTGAAAAATGACGTCACAAAGCTCTGACCCCTAAAACCAAATTTCCATGACGAAGCAAAATGCTCTTTCGTGGAACAAATAGGGAGAGCATATGCATATTTTAAAATCTAACGGTGACCAAATATTGAAATAATTAGAAAATTATTAATAATGGTGCCCGTATACATTAAAATAATAAAAATAATGAAAATTTAATACTCACAATTAGTGCTGTTATTGTTAAAATTAAATTGTTGTTAATTGTTAAATTTAATTACATAGACCTGGTGTGACGTCATACCTCTCAGACCCCCACCCCATGTCACACATCGTCACAAATTTCCGACCCCCTCCCCTAGGTGCGTGACGTCATTTATGGACGGCCCCTAAGATGTTCAGAACTAAAGACAGTTTTCGCGAGAACTAGGCTATATAGACCGCTTCTACAAGATAACAAGACTTTCGCTTCAAGACAGTTTCCAAAAGGTTAAGAGGTCACAGCGAGACCGATACCGAGACACTATAGGTTCCAAGACCGAGACATCAAAACCTATCTCGAGACCGAGATCGAGTCTCGAGACCATACAACTCTGTCTGGTAAAAGTGCCTTTTAGCGTATTTAATTCATGATGCTGCCAGCCGAGTATTTTAGCGTATTTATTATTTCTCTTATGTGTCTGCGTAACTGGAAGCTGGATTGATAAATATAAATTGTTTGCCTAAATGGAAGTTGGATTGATGAAACTAGTAAGGCCTATTTGCTAAAATAGAGGGTGGATTGATGAAAAAGCGTGTAGTTTAGCGTCGTAGGCCTAAAAGACTCGTCATTGCATGGCGAGTCAGCGTTGGTCGATAGCCTATAGCCTAGGCCCTACAAGTTGGATTGACGAAAAGAATTCTTGCTAAATGGAAGCGGGATTGATTAAAATAATTTTAGCTTAAATAGAAGTGGAATTGATTAAAAGAATCTTGCTTAAATAGAAGATGGATTCATTACAGTTATCATGAAAATCATTGAAATAATTAAATATGCTAAAATACAACTCTACGTCTACTATCAATAAAAATACGCTAAAATGCACCTTTACCCTCTGCCTATATAGGCCTAGCCCTTTAGTCGACTTGCATCTTCGAAAGTTAAGGTCCTTGTTCAAATTTCGAATTTCTTTTTTCCGATAATAATTTTCAACGATTTTCTGTTCAAACTGACAATTTGGTGTGGATCATTCAGTTATAGATAGATTTGTAACTTCAAAAGGAACAATATAAATTACTGTTCTTTCGATGATTTCATCTTCATTTTGACATTTTATGTCGATCTTTCGATTACTGGTCAATTTGTGTCTTCAAATTCTACAGTTCTTCTATCGAATTTAATTTTTCTACTTCTTCTGATCGACGAATTTTGAAAACTTTCTCTTCCAAATGTCTCACCATTAGGGCCTACCTCCTATTTCCTACAAATTGATTACGATTTACTCGTTTCCAAAGCACGAAACAATCGGTTTAAAGATGACGTCATCGGAACAACAATCGCAAGATGACATCATTGTTACATTTAAGTTATCAGCATTGTCGTTGATTCACAAAATAAGTAAGCAATTTACAGTCCATGCCACGCTGTAATTTAATTTCATGCTAAGTCCAAGAGACTTGTTGATGCGCATAAATTGTCTTGTAAATTAATAGGCCTAGGCCTATTCAAATGACGGTCTTCAGCGATCGAAAATAAACTGCTTAAAATGCTGCCTGATTCACTGTACTTTTATAGGCCTACGAAGTTGCTCAACATATCTCACTTTCAGGCCCTCCTATTGGCCAATGGAATCTAGGAGATCCTACCCTGCAGTGTATCCACTTCGGCCGATGCCTTCCAGTTTCTGTCATCCTAAACGAACTCATGGTATCAGTTCCTCAGTCTCCTCTCACTGGAGAATTTTATTCTTCGCTTGATTTCCTGAGATAAACCCTCTAACTTGACGTAGCGTTCGTGAATAGGCGTAATTTTGTATTGTGACGGCGATGTCCGGTCACCACCACTGTTAAAACCGATGGTGACAGTCATCGCCACTTTTTTTGGTCCTGTGCTGACAGATTTTTTCGACATGGCAGCGTTATTTTTGACTTGAATCAAGTTAGAGCAACGACAGTTAACTGCAGTGTAGCCTATACTTGCTGACTTAACTATCGCAATGCTGATAGATACATTCACGTTAGCTTACTTACTTATTCTCAGTGATGGGCACTAAACTAATTTTTTAAAGTTATACTTCAACTATCTTTCAACTTAAATGAAACAGTTTAACTGTAACTGGTTTTGTAAATAAGTTAACTAAACTAAAAATAGTTAGTTAGGGTAGGCCTACATTAATTTTTTTCCAACTTTATCCAAACTTTTTAACAAACATTAATTTTTCACAATAACAGAGGTTAAGTGGACTGTAATAATGCACGACGTCAAAGATAATTTCATTTTCAAACTATGTAATGTGTACCAGACTAATAGTCCTACTACAGTTCTACCAGAAATTCACGAAGAAAGTTGCTAATGCAAACGATGATGAATCGTGTAATGCGCAATGCAGTTCACTTGACTTGAGTAATAAAACCAGTTGCAGTAGTTACTCATGAAAATCATTGCGGACGATACCGGTAGTTGGGTAGTTGCAGATTTTGTTAGTTAAACGTTTTAGTTAATAACTAAAAAATATTAGTTAAACTATGCTTTAACTAAGCTATTTTTCTCCAGTTAAACTTCATCGGATGCGACGGAGGTTAAGAATATAGGCCTACATGAAACATAAGCGCGAGAGGTTGGAGATGTGATAGATAGATAAGGAGAGATGTGGATCAAAAGTAATACAGGGATTGCGGATAGAGGAATTGGAGGTGAAGGTAAGAGGGATATTTCGCCTCTGTTCTCGTCCGTATCCAACCTTCTCATTCCACCGCAATTATCTGATGGTCAAACACGTTCGCTGAGCCTACGCTACAGGCTCTTCGCTGGTCACCAATTTTTATCAGTGGCACCATTCGGATGCTTGACCGGTTGGTTAGAGAGCATGGCTCACAATGTGGAGCGTAGGAGTTCAAGCCACAATCGGCGCGCGCGCGGTCACTGTGTAGGGATCTTGAGCAAGTCCTTTATGCACAACTGATTAGAGACATCGTTGATCTGTTGTATAGTCGTGTGTACTCTTCTGAACTTTGGAAGAAGAATCCTGTAGAATTTTTCATCAACTGTAGGCTACTTCGCCGCATTATGTGTTATCGTTAAAAAGTAATGATTCTGGAGACATTGAGTGAGTTATAGCTAATTGACCCATTTAAATGAATGTTTTCATGACGCATCTGTTAAGGTACAGACCTACCTAGATATTTGTTACAAATGAATTATTATGAAACTATATGGGTTTGATGACAGACATATGTGCTAGCTTTTAAAACTCTTTGTTGCTTATGAGCCACACAGGCCTGTAAGTTATTTCACTTAGTGTAGGCCGAGGCCTGTAGCTTTTGTAGGCAGAACAATTATTGTAGACTTATTAATCCTTAACACGAATTTTTCTGCTCTATAACTAATCTCGCATGCACGTAACATGTATAGGCCTACACTGTGAGTAAATTCTTGCAAAGCCTTCGACATTAACAGGCTGACAGACAAAATAATATACTTACTACTTAAGTTATGGATAGAAATTAAAATTAACAGGAATGCAAACAGTTGGTCAGACTGATATCCGACAATCACAGAATATGATTCAACAGTGTTATCAGTTGACTAATAACAATGACTAAATTTATCAAGATAATGCATTGAAAACGACAAACATAATCTGAAACATTTGTCAATTTCAAATAAGTGTATACTTAAGTCTGCGATGCTGAGTCGATCGGGTATTTACTATTTAGGTCTATATATAGGCTGCAGAGTCGGTGTCAAGAAACTTTTGGATCCCTGCCAGCATGCCAACATGAAGACCATAATATATAGGACCCATATAATGGGATCCGTATAGAATCCATCTATTACCCATGGACATACAGGCATAGATGGAGAGTCCATTGGAGAATGGAGAGTACTTACGATCGCGTTATAACTGTTTGCGCATAAGACTGAACGATGACGGATGATTAGGTAAATATTGACCTGGCGTCCAATTCACCCACACGCATTCTTTCGCCGCAAACAATTAACATACCACGCACATCGTCTGCGATGCGAAGTAGACCTTACACACGCGCCGGTCGCGCCTCAAACACTTACACCCCTCTAAAGCAGCTTCAGCCCCACTGGACAATCCAATCGCTTCAGGCTCTTTAAGGCTGGTCAGTTGCTCCGTGATTTGTGCGACATGCACTCGCAAGCACCACGGCCTGTCCAGTGTGATAAGTGGTGTGGGAGTGGCCTAGTCCAGGAGTGCCAACGGCTCCGATGGATAGGTCTCAACTCTCAAACGTATTTGTCCAGCTGACGTAACCGCCTGGAATGTGTCGCAAGCAAACTGCGAGCAGTGTTTTGTAATTTCTACATAATTGATTACCATAATAAAAGTTTATTATTTTCATGAAACAGAATCTAGTGTAAATCTCCGAATCAAAACCTGAAGACGGTTTTATTTCCCCGGGGCTCCCACGATGAGAACGCCTCTGAATAGTTTAGACTGTAAGAGGCGCTTTACAAATGTTTGAATACAATTCATTCAGAGGACTTAGCGCCCCTCCAAGATAACCTACTCAGAGGCGTTCCCAGCCCAACTCCGGCGATAAAGAACAGTTTTCAAATTCTTGTAAAAGGTGTATGCAGCGTCTCTAGCTAAAAAGAACACGCAGATCTGAAGGAAGATTATTTTTACACGTGGTCGGCACAACCACTAAGAAGGCACAAAGTTGCATCTTTGAAGGGAACACGAGTTAATATAATACCTTACCCAAACCCACAAACATGACTGTGTCGGACGCTTATAAACCTGTCTATTTATCATTTCAACTGTAATTATTGATTAAACTCTGCATAATAACTGGCGTGGATCGTGTTGGACAGTTTCTTTCTTTGCTGTCCTTGGCAAATGTTTCACAAGTGTTTTATGCTGATAGTGTCCACTGAAAAATCTTTGGCGCAGTAAAACAAGATTTGGTTCATCGTCTATAGAGTGCATTGTATGCGTCGGTGGAGGCCATTCGCTAAACCACAACGGTTTCAAAATGACGCATTCTACGTATAGGCCTACGTACCAGTCTAATGCAGAAGTAGCATAGCCTAGTTAGAAAGTGACGCTATTGTGGAGAAGCAGGTCTTGTTTATGATCCATCGATCCTTCATCTGAAGTTTGCATAGTTCTCAAAATATGCGGCATCTTAAGTTTGTTAACTTGCAGAAGTTTATGCTATAAAGCACCAATGTTATGTTAAAAATAAATTTGACAATAGGCTTACGTATGACGTGTTCCAATTTTCAAAAATCTTGAGCGTGCCCGCGTGCTGCAAGGATGCATGTTTGACCACCCATTGCGGGTAAGCATATGAACCATTTAAGTAGGCTTACTAAATCAGAATTAATTAATTAGAGGCCTACTGCTTCCTGTAGTGTTCCGCCATAATAATTAATTTAAACTGGATATAGAATAAGCCTGGAGGCTGTCTATAGTCTGTAGCCTACTAAGTAAGATAGAAATAGCCGCATGCATCTGTCGCTCCTGACTGTGGATTTTCAAGATTCGTTCATTTGAAAATGAAACAAATTATTATTTACTGTCTACAGCGGAGACTCAGTCGAAATTTGAGAGGTTTAATCTATTGATCCATTTAGGTGGCATACGTATACGGCCGATCTTTTTTCACAAGTGCCATGCGCCTTATTTATCTGTCTTAGTCCTAGTCTAAGGGCCCATGGACTGTCCTCTGAGGCTCTGCAAGAGGTCGCTCGAGCCACATCGGTCGCGAGGCTCCTCTACTCTGCCCCAGCGTGGTGGGGGTTCACATTAGGCGAAGACAGAGCTAGAATGGAGCGAATGTTGAACCGGATGCGGCGACTTGGATTCCTTCCGGCGACGTCACCCAATATTGAGGAATTAGCGGCTGGAGCCGATGCTAGGCTCCTAAGTAATGTGATACGAAATAACAATCACGTTCTGAGGAGCCTCTTTCCACCTCTCGCCAAAACTCGCTACAACCTGCGTCCTAGACTGCATCCATTTGTGCTACCAGAAAAGGATGTTAACAACTGTATCCCTAGAGTCCTCTTTGCCCGTAATCACTGACAGAGTTCTGTTAACTCTTTTCATTTATTATTTTATTTGTCTGGTTTAGCCTATGCTTCGACATGTAACTGGGTGCGGTGTGCCACCCAGATTTGTCTCTTTTTTCAAATAAATTATATATACTGTATAATTATAGTCTCATATACGGCCAATGTCTGTGACTGACATTTCGCCCACGCGATCGATAATTAATCGTCTGTAAGGGTCTCATGACTGAAGAACATTCTATCTGTATAGTTATGTGTCTATAATTATAAATATAATGTATAGTAAACGGCGGACGCTATTGTGTGCACGATCTTTATTGTTGGTTAATAAAGCAAATTCTTTTGTAGTCTATACTTTTCAGACATTATTCTCCTGTTGTAATAGCCCGTTCAGCTAAAAATTGTTTTTCTGGCAGCCGGCAACAGAGTCGGATGAAGATGAAGTAGGCCTATTCGAAGTGATATACGGGTTTGGTAGACCTGCGTGATGAAAAACATATTCATCAACAAGCTCACCAAGTTTCTGGAACGTACTCTGTTACCCTTCCCCCACAGCATTACCCAACTTTTACACTATAGTATTCAAATCATACAGATAAACGTGAGTGCTATGCTCAGACTATAGTGTATATCAGGATGCGACCGTTACGTATTATACGTATTTTATTTTGGACGATAAAATACGTATAATAGGGCCTACGCGTACGGTAAAACTTTGCGTGCCGTAGGCCTACGTTACAATACGTTGTACCCTATAATTGTAAAATTGAACACGAAACGTTGCAACATAGTTAACTAAGTTACTAAAAGGCATAGCTGCCAAAAACAAACTTAACAAAGTTTACTGTAAGGTATCTATATAGGCCTACTGCGCGTATTCTTCTGAAACATCAACAAATTCTCGTAAGGCACACCATTGAACATTAAATTGTTTCTAAGTCAACGTATTTTTACGTATAATACGCGTATTTTACATTCGGGGATAAAAATACGTATGATACGCGTATTTTATTATGGGACTCAACGTACGGTCGCACCCTGGTGTATATTGTGTCTGCTACCAGACATTTACTAATTATACGTGGACACACATTACAGACAAAGTGAACGTCTTCCGAAATAGCCTACCATATTTTCAACTCTCGCTTGCACCCTATCCCCAAATAATGCACACAACCCATGCTATGATCCACCTTCGTTACTACCGTTATATTGTAAGTTATATAGCGAGTTTTCTCTCACACTCAACATTGACATTTGACAGTCCGCACCATGTCCGCTAGGATTTCCTGGCAATGACAATCATGTGCACGTGAAAATCCAGACTTAGCCTACAAGTCGCAGGTGGTTTTTCCGTGCACCCGTCATATTCCCTTCCCTGTTCAAGTGAATTCCACCTGCAGGAATCTGTATAAGCCCACATACCGCAGGTAGCCTTTGCGTGCCAGAAACGAACAACAGGATCATTAGCACACATTTACCTGCAAAACTTATTCACAGGTAAACTTGTTCAAGACACGCTTTCTTCGAGTTATTCTTGTCATTGATATGACTGCGATCGATAGTGACAGAAAACAAGAGAACCTCCAGATTAAGTTCTACCGTTCTCTCAGTTGATCAGTAGGCATATATGTGGGGCGCGGTGGTGTAGAGGTATGTTCGGTGCCTTGCAGCCGGAGGGTTGCGGGTTCGAATCTACCTCAAGCCGCCGCGTAGGGACCCTGGGCAAGTCCTTCGCGCACAATTGCTCATGCACTTCGGCGTGAAACTCCGATTCAGGGTCCGCGCTGTAGTCGGGAGCGCCTCTGAGTAGAAATCTTGAAGGGCGCTATATAAATATCTGAAATGAATGAATGAATGAATATCCTGTACAACATAGCCTAGACATAAGATCATCCGGGAACAGTCCAGTTTAATTAAAAACGAAAATGACAATCGATAGGTCTATGCAAACGAGATCAGTTCTCTCGAGCTCAATGCATTCTAATTTCTGAAGCCGCAGTTTTTCACACGGCATCGTTCGGTATATTAAACCTTAATGTGAAGTCTGCCGCCTGCGTCAAAGGCCCAGACAGCCAGGAGCGGTGTGTCTACCTGTTTCATACCAATAAACGAATATATTATTAGTCTTTGGGCCGACCGAGCGCCATTTGCTTAATTTATTCGCGATAACTGAGTTAAGGTCAATCTGTGTCAATAGGCACATTTTACATCTAATAATTTTCTCAAAAGTAAATTTATAAATTGTCAGACTATGCTTTCTAAGCCTAAAAATAATTCAAGTCATATTGCTCACACACAATAACTTAGAGTCTCTCCGATAATTGCTGGTTTAATGTATAATTTTATTTGAATTTCTGCTAACACTCCATTGTCAGAAAGCAACATGAGTTTTCTTGCTTTTTCTGTTAAACATGACATCAGAGGTTTTTAAGCCATCGATATAACTAACATTAATAAGCGGTTAGTTGTTAAGTTTGCACCAAATTGCCCTTGGTAATATTCAATAAAATGTAGAGGCCAAATCTTTTGACGTGATATCGTCAGCAATAAACCACTCTATTATCTCTTAAGAAGGAAACATCCCGTCATAATTGAGCGTTGAAATAGATAGCTTCTTATATCAAGATGAAAGAAAATTCCAGTAATAGACGCCACCATTATTATCAGTTAAATTGTAAGAACCATTGATGCGAAACAACAATATGACCTGTTGTATACTAATTAACAATGAAGCCAGTCGTAGAAGTTAAGGTAATGATGATCAACAGTTAGGGAAACAGTTAACCTACCTTTGGCCAGTTTTTCTTCTTCCTGTATTACACTTGAGGGCGGAACTGTTCAATGAAAAGACATGTCACGCGGAATGTATGAATATGCAAATGCACAATATGCAAATTCTTCAATTTATATTGCACTGCAGCTACAACAGTTGCCATCTTATCGCGACATGATTTTCAAATAAGCCCTACAGAACGAACTAGGACATAGTCTCGCTACATTAAAATGTGTAGATTCCAGTACCAGTTCAAACGCCGAAACTAACATTCGAAAGTAAATGTCCTTACAGTTATCCAACGCCTTCTGGTGTGCACTAGTCCCACGCATTGCTCTTGAAGACATATTTACAAACCAAACCAGGCAGAAGGTTTGCTATAGTTTGCGTGGAAAGTTAGAAATTAATTGCCTATATAAACCCATGTATTTGTTTGGTTTCAGGCTGGATATAAACCTATGGATAGCTTCTTATATCGAGATGAAAGAAAATTCCAGTAGTAGACGCCACCATTATTATCAGTTAAATTATAAGAACCATTGATGCTAAACAACAATATGACCTGTTGTATAATAATTAACAATGAAGCCAGTCGTAAAAAGCAGAATTACGTTCAGTTAAGGTAATGATGATCAACAGTTAGGAAAACAATTAACCTACCTTTTTCCAGTTTTTCTTCTTCCTTTTTTATTACACTTGAGGGCGGAACTGTTCAATGAAAAGACATGTCACGCGGAATGTATGAATATGCAAATGCACAATATGCAAATTCTTCAATTTATATTTCACTGCAGCTACAACAGTTGCCATCTTATCGCGACATGATTTTCAAATAAGCCCTACAGAACGAACTAGGACATAGTCTCGCTACATTAAAATGTGTAGATTCCAGTACCAGTTCAAACGCCGAAACTAACATTCGAAAGTAAATGTCCTGACAGTTATCCAACGCCTTCTGGTGTGCACTAGTCCCACGCATTGCTCTTGAAGACATATTTACAAACCAAACCAGGCAGAAGTTTTGCTATAGTTTGCGTGGAAAGTTAGAAAAATTAATATGTATGCATGTATGTATTTTCGTTTATTAGATCAAAATTTTGTGTCAAAACGCAACAAATGACAATTATTGTTCTAGATTATAGTAGTTATGAAACACAGATTTTGCCTAGTAACGTCAGCTGTCTGTTAATGACTAGTAAATGCTTTTGAACATCATACGAGACAAAAGTTCATATTGTCTTCGGCTGGAAGGGCGAATGGATGGGGTCTAGAACGTATATAAACCCATGCATTTGTTTAGTTTCAGGCGGTTTCAAATTAACTAAACTCTCTATTCTCTCTGGATGCATCAGATTATTTCCAGAACCGAGAACATGATTAACAAATTGAACCTCACTCTTACTAAACATATTGCTTAAATTCAACATAAGTTTGTGACTAACAATTTGGTTTTAAAATAAATCTAAATGCTTCAATTCCGAACTCCATATAACAGGAATCACCAACGCCTGGCGCAGAAAGATCTTTCAGCAGTAGGCTAATTACACCATATTTATTGCGAAACAAAAGTTCGCCGTGAAGTCGCAATTCCAGATATCAAAAAAGTCCATAATATGCAATAAAAGAAGTTTCCATTGGTTGGATTATTTAACGAAACAAGTTAAAACTCGGCATGACATTACAAATATTGACAGTAAATTCCAACTTTATTCAAAGCTACACGTACTTCTGGTATGGCATGGCACACTTAAAATCAACGGTAAATTAATTTATTTATTGGTAATCAGTAACCACAAGTAATTCTTTTAAATCCATCTTTTTCTTGACAACTAAACATCGACTTGTCATTCAGCTTGCCTATGACTTCCTGATGGTAGCTTATAACTAACATCTACTGGCCTTTTGTTCAACTTCAACACTAAACACAAGTGAAAACATCCTCACGAAATTCTTGTTCCAAGATAATTCCATGTTAGACCAAACTATATATATATATAGCCTAATCCGGGTTGACCTGTTAATGTAGCTGCTTCCTTCGAATAGTTGCCAGAAGTCTTATTTCACCGCAAACGATTATTTCTACTTACTTAAAACTTTCCATTTTGAAATTGCTTATCCGCCGTAGACTACCTCTTTCTATATTTGAGGACTGATCTTCTGGATATTGATCTTTATACGGTTTGGTTATGGTGCGCCATTGTTTGTTGCCTTGTGCATTAGAAACCGGCTCGATAGAAGTTAGGCCTACTAATTACATTTACAATTGCAATTGAGGCTGTGTTCTCGCCAGTTTTACCGTAGTTAAACCTCTTATTAAAAGTCATGTGGCTCTTCTGATGATCTACCAAGCTATTAGTCAATCCCTACCTAAGCTCAATTGTATTTGAAAGGTCTTGGTAAACGTAGCTGCTAATAGTCTGAGTTGTCACCTCCTGTCCCACACCCTGTACCTTACTTTCCAACATAGTTGTTAAAAACGATAGAATCAAAATAAAAAACGAAAAAAACGTCGTTTTATTGAAAAAAATAAAAAACGGAAAAAAACGAGAAAAAAACGGAATAGAAAATAATTTGACTTTGCTACATCCTTTACTGCATTTTAAAATTAGAAAACTTGTTTACACAATTTAATTTTAATCAGCAAATAACATAACTTTATTAGTAGGCCTGAACGCAAAGTAGGCCTAACAGTAATCTACAACAATTATTTTCTTTTTCGAAAGTTTGGATTAAAAAGAAATTGAGAAATTAATAATATTGAAATCTTTTGAAATTTAAATTGTTTGGATAAGTCCACATAAATCCATGCTGACATAAGCAATTAAAAACTAAACTTTGTAAGTATAGAGTGTACTTAATTAAAGATTCTAGGTCTACTTAGGCCTACAATTCTGACATATCAGACTTTTATAAGAACTTGATATGGAGTAATATCCGTCAGTGTATCAGTCAATCAGAGATTACTGAGTACAAAGACAACATTTCGCATTTTGGATAACTTAGAAATTCAAATAGCTTTTATAAATTTTATTTCCTGTAGGCTGCGTGCTGTTTATTTCTCAACTGATGACACTAAATAGTGACGTAAATTAGGTGAATCCATGCAAGGACGGAGACAACGTAAGGGATATCAGACAAAAATAAAAAATAAACAAATAGTAACAGACAGTAAATAAATAAATAAAGTTACATAAAAAATAAAAAACGGAAAAAACGTGACGAGAAATAGCCCCCCTGTCATATCGGCCCTCACCACAAATCATCCCATGTCCCAAGTACTTTTAAGTTGGATTGATGAAAAAGAATTCTTTGCGTAAATAGAGCTCGTATTGGTAAAACCGTAGTTTACGTTGCCAAAATTTATGTGGTCAATGAAAGTTGGATTGCTGAAAATAATTTTGGCGTTAAAATGGAAGTTGGATTTATGAAAAATAATTTGTTGCGTAAATAGAAGTTAGATTTATGATAGTTGTCATTGAAAGCATTTAAATAATTAAATACGCCTATACCAGTTAGCATTAGACGATGGCCCCGCAGTCCATTGTCCAACTGAACCGTCGCTTGAGACCTCATTTCAACATAGTTTGTCAGCGTAAGCTTTAAAGCAGAGGTTCTTAACCTTTTTTGGCTCACGACACACCTAAACTTGCAAATAAATTTGGCGACACACCATGCAATAATAATATGTGAATATCGTTAAAATAAAAAATGTTAAAGTTAAACCAATTCATTTATTGAAAATTTTTAATCGTTAACAGTTTTAATGAATGATAATGTTGACACTGAATGCTTTCTAGTTTCTAATGATTCTAAAATTCTAATTCTACTGATCTAATTCTTCGATTTTACGTCGTTCCTACGACTCTATGTTAACTTAGGTCTTAGTAGGCCTAACAGTTAATGGGATTTTTGCTCCTGGATATTTCTTTGGATCATATTAAAACGAGGATCCACAGTTTGTATAAGTGCAATATGTAAGCTGACTGAGGAGGCACCTCCGACCAGTTTGTTCCATTTCATTGCGAAATATGACTTATCAAATTATCAACTAATTCACATTAGGAAATATAACTTATCAAATTATCAAATAATTCACATTAGAGCTACAGCTTCCAAAATCTGATTCTGCGTAATCAGTTTTAGATTCGCTAAATTTTCGTTTTCTTGTGATAAATTTGTCCATTTCGAATGTCATGGTAACGGGTAAATGTTTTCATCGGCGCGGTTAGAAACGTGTGTACTGCAGACTGCAGTGGGCTTGTGTAACTATACTATTATAGTATTATAGTATTATACTATGTACAATAATTGTAGCCTACATGTATAAGGTAAACACTGCATGGCCGCCCCAGATTTCGAGTGCTACGAATTGTCACAGCCTACGTCCACTAAACTGCTAAAGTAAGTAAGTCAATGTAATGCAAGAGTGACTGACGCATGCTGCGAGAATTAGCGACACACCAATTCTTCGCGACACACCAACGACACACCATGTTTACGCGACACACCGCCGGTCGATTCGCGACACACTAGTGTGTCGCGACACCGGTTAAGAACCTCTGCTTTAAAGTACTTGGAACATTCGATATTTTGTATGAGGCCGATATGACTGGGGCCGATATGCCGACTGGGGCCGATATGACGGGGCCGATATGACTGGGGCCGATATGACGGGGGGCCGATATGACGGGGGGCCGATTTGACGTGGGGCCGATTTGACGGGGGCTGTTTTGTCGAGGCCATTTTGACGGGGCCGTTTTGTCGGGGCCGTTTTGTCGGGCCCATTTGTCGGGGCCGTTTTGTCGGGGCCGATTTGTCCTGGGCCGTTCTGACGGGTCACCATCTAAACTAACGCAGTTATACTTGTAATCGACATTTATATAGGCTAGCGTCCCTTCATGAGGAAAGCATCGGGATGTCTCTGATCTGGCAAGACAAAACCACGATCGAAAACAATGGCTGCCAAAATGCCTACGGAAAGAGGCAAAGAATGTTCAAACACTCATTTCACATGTTGCTCAGCATCTCATTTCAGATCACAGCGAAGCTTAAATGCTTCCGCGGCAATTTTATCATTATGCACACGGCATTAACGGTCACTTTATGCGAAATGTAATGTAATTGAACATTTATATAGTGCCTCCTTAAGATATCTACAGTACTCAGAGGCGCTCTCTGCACTAGCCTATATGGTGTTAAATGTAATTACGAACGAATATATTACATCAGTTAGCAAAACAATGCAGAACAAACTGGAAGAGTCACCAAAAAGTGGCTGACCCACGCACACAAGATTATCCAACCAACGGATTCCCGTCGACAGCTCAAGATGGCATAGATCAGTGCTGTCCAACCTGCGGCCCGCGGGCCGCATGCGGCCCGCGGACTGATTCTAAGTGGCCCGCCAGAGTTGGCTAAAGTTTTGCAATTTGTGTAAAAATGAAGTAAAAGACAAAGTCACTGGCCTACTTGCATAGCTATTCATTCGTATCTTAATTGGCTAATCATTGACAATGTGAACACAAAAGCATTAAACTTTGTTAAAGTTTTAAAACAAAATCCAATATCAATTGATTTCTAGAAGTCACACGTGTCTTGTGCTGAATTTCCACACATATGAACATGTAAAAAATGTTGACTGGACTTGGAATCCTCAGTTTAACGGCGGCTTAACGACAACATAGGCCGTTGCCGCCGACAAAGATTAGTTTTTGGCATACTACAGCCATTGACAATGTTTGGAAACACTTTTAAACGTCTGTGAAGTTGGATTTTCTGCAATGACAAACATGAAGTAAAAAACCTAACTTCTTTGACTGAGAACATTATAGAGAACCTAATGAGGGCAGCACTTACTGAATACCAGTCGCATACAAAACAAATTTGCAAGCACAATAATTTCAAGCCAAATATCTCACTAAAACGGTGCGTGAACATTTGTTATTGATATACGTTTTGGCGCTGAACTATTGTTAAGCATGCCATAAAAAGGCATAGACCTACATACAATGATACAACATTCATTATTATTATTTCATAATAAAGTTTAATACATTTAATAACTGTCAATAAATTTTAGTCGTGAGTTTACTGGTGCGGCCCTCGGCAGCGACAAAACATCTTCGGTGGCCCGCGGTGTCAAAAAGGTTGGACAGCACTGGCATAGATGTTCAGAGTATCTAAAAGCGTAGTCAAATCAGAACCTGTTGGGAAACACTCGCTACGATCGAAATTCGATACCCCACACCTATAGGGCATCTCTTCTTACTGTAGTAATGTATCTGAAGTAATGTATCTGAACATAAACACAGCTCCTCAAAGGGAAACAAATCGCAAAAGCCATGCAGCATGCAGTAAGACATCACCGGAAAATGCCACTACCACTATTACTATTGCTAATAAGGTCCTACTAATAGTCCTGTTAATACATAACAACTGTGATATATTTGATGATGCATGCCCATCGTACAAATTCAGAAGCACGCTTTGAAAGACGGGCAACCATTAAGAGCCATACAGACCTGGATGAGGTCAGTTTTCAGCTTAGAGCGAAAGACAGTCTCGCTAAGAGAGTGTGTGCGAATATGAGAAGATGATTTGCGCGTGCCTGGTACACGAGGAATGCCAGATTGAAGCGGATACGCTCGCAGACAGGAAGCCAGTGTAGAGAACGAAGAACAGATGTGATATGGCCAAGATACAGCCTGGTGTATTAGCATGCATACATACATAATTACATACATACATGTATACACACCTACATACTATTTTATACATACATACATGCACACGTAAATTCATACGTATACATACACATATACATACATACATACATACATACATGCCTTCATCCGTAAATATATACATACATGCATGCATGCATAGTTTGCATACATACATACATACATAAGCCTACGTACATACACACATACATGCATATATACATGCATACATACATACATAGTTTTACATACATACATACATACATACATACATGCATACATATATACACGCATACATACATAAATACATACATAAATACATACATACATACATACATGGATATTGGATACATACATACATACATACATACATACATACATACATACATACATACACAGGACCTACATAAATGCATAGATGTATGCGTGATGTTTAGAGCTCGAGAGAAATGTCGAGTTCCTGCGTGAAATTGATTGACTGTCGCACATTGCGTATATTATTTTTGCTTTAAATGTTTAATTTTCATCTTCACCACATTCACATTTATATTTATAGTTCGAAAAAGTCTAATGCATCCAAGTGGAATTCCAGCTAATTCCCAGACACAAGTACTGGCATTTTCACTTGGAATCCATAATGCGCAATGTGCTTCTTCAACGCAACCTATAGTCAGGAATCTCTAAGCTATAGACTAACTGATGTGAACGGTCATTTAGCCCTCGGGCTACCAAGCTTTTTTGACATCGGCTACCAAGGGGGTGATTACCACCCCCCTTGGTAGCCCCCGAGGATTAACTAGTCTAATCAACTAATCAGTTCATTACCCAACATGACCCTACATAACAATATTTAAAATGCATTGCTTAACTGGGACTCATAGTTTATGAAACTGTAAACTCTGGCCAACCACAATATTTAAAATCAGTTCTTATTCCCCAGACTTATCATTATTCAATGAGGTCATCTGATCATCTTTGTCTGGTAATACCAAAATCAAGAACTGTTCTTGGCAAACGAGCTTTTTCAGTATCTAGACCTACTTTTTGGAACTCTCTTGAAGTCTCTTCCTGTGTCTGTACGCTGTGCTCAGTCGCTTGGGTCATTTCGTTCTCGGCTGAAAACTTACCTCTTTCAAATTGCTTATCCACCGTAGGCTGTCTCTCTGTCTCTTATGGACTGATCTTCTGGATGTTGACCTGATTACGGCTTGGTTTTGGTGTGCCATCGGTTGATGCCTTGTGCATTAGACACCGGCTTTATAATAGAGTTGCTAATTACATTTACATTGCTTAGTAGGCCTATAATAAGTTTCTTTGTGTCAAAGCACCCTTGTAACGGCATGTGCCGTGTTACGGCAATGTAGAAATTGTCTTATTCATCATTATAGTCAGCTATCCAAATCTGAGCTCAACCATAACTTTCCTGTCACTATCTTGGAAGTATTGATTAAGTCGAGGCTTTCTAGGTGCTGTGTTTAAACGTGTACATGTATGTATACTATTGTATAGCTATGTAAGCTTATCGCATGTAAGCCAAGAAAGCGCTGAGAGATTTCCTATGTATAACCGCATATAAATGGCCTAAGTATCACCCTTAGAGAAAAGACGCTACATAATCGCCGTTATCGTTGTAGTGGAAGTACGATGCATATATACATGTACGGTGGAGTGGAAGGGAAGTGGAAGAATGTGCATCGATCCGATTAGCATGGATCTAATAGACGAAGACTAGACAGACTGGAACGGCGTTGGACTGGACTATATCGTCTTCTAAGGCCCCGTCAGCACGCATGGCAGCGCCTCTGACACTGTCTTTATGTGTTATACTGGCGTATACAATATTGGATAGACTTTATATATATATATATATATATATATAGCATTGCATTTTTAAGACATAGTCCATGGTATATATATAATATATATATAATATATATATAGCTTTGACTATGTGTTTATTATCTTGACGGCATTAATGGTATGCGCAGTTGTGACTACGGTATGTCGTTGGGGGTCATGCAGAGGTCGTGTAATGTATTCATTACACGCCTGTGTCAGCAATATTCCACGGAGGTGCCATGGTTCCTTGTCACGATTTGTCATGATGACGTGAGTCGCAGCGACTGAATGGGAACACTTTGAATGGGAAAACTCTCTTTGTCCCGCGAGCGAGAATTGCTACGGCTAAAACGCGAGCCTTTGCCTTCATTGGCCCTGCACTATGAAATCAGCTTCCTCCTTTGACACGTTCCTGTTGTATTAACTGGTGGGCCAAGTGCCTCTTTTCGTTGTCTCAAGACCTCTTTCTTTTCTCTGGGTCTCTCGCACTGGGAACGCCTCTAATTGGTGTGTACTGCGACAGACGCTATATAAATTGATAGATACAATACAATACACTGGACTTTTAAGTGAATTACCCCTGGAATTACCGCTACATCTGTCGACCCCCATAAAGCCACAAGCGGCGGGAGTTTTAAAATGTAAGCCCTACAAGCTCAGTACCGAGAAAAGGAGATGAGTGAGTACCTCCTCACAAAGTTTTGCTGACGGAAATGAAAACCGGGCATTAGGTCAATCCCAAAGGAACTTTATACACCATTAATGTTGGACTTACTCCGTACGACTCTTTTATAGTTATTACTTCTTTATCCATCTAGGCCGTTAAACAACCTGCTTCTCGTAACTCGCTCTTGTAGCCTATCTCCTAATACGACAGCATCCGTGCATATAGAACTACATTATTACCCTTTCCGGTCCACAGTCCCACCCCATGGGACATTTCAATTTTCCCATTCCGGTCCACTGGCCCACACCAGGGGCCTATGTATACTATGTTATATGTTTCTTGTATTTATTTTTATACTTTATAACCCAAAAAATTTTTAGATAATGTATAATTATTAAGATATATATAATAATTTTATGATAATTTTTAATGGAATTAAAAATAATATTATATTATGTATTAATTATTTAAAGGAAATTTTTTTTTTAATTTAATTAAAAATATAATAATATTA
>JACEVL010000380.1:1082500-1111664 GCA_020284085.1 Aporrectodea caliginosa | reverse complement strand
CCACTGTCCCGGCAACAATAGGTTGTTGCCGGCATTAACCCAACCCTGATTATAGGGTGTGTGGGTGAGTCAAAAACTGTCATTTTTGGGGGTGCGTAATTATGCAATGACCCCTAAGCTTATACCACCAGAAAATCAGGCCAAACTTTTCAGAACGTTTGGTCCAATATTTATGCACATTTTAAAGAAAATATAAAGTACTTTTTTATGTACTTCTAAGCAGTGCAGTCTTAACACCATTGTAGGCCCTGGGCAAAGCAATGCACTTGGGGCCTCTGTCCACCCACGGGCATACAAATTTAAATGGTCAATGAAATCAAGTCCATAGATGCGTTGGTACTTTCAACATTCACTTTGTAATGAAATGAACGTTCAAACATAAAGAAACATATTGTAAAGCACAGATTAATCAACACAAACTAATGAACAATGTAACGTAAGCCTTGAGAAACAAAAATATTTCAACATAAAAAAATGATAACCACAGAGTCTCATAGAGATCTGGTAAAGTATGAGTTACTTATACTTAATCAACACAAACGTTTGCAAAATTTCTTTGCAGAGAATAGACTTAAAATTGGCTTAAAGCCAATGGTCTTTAGGATGTCATTTTCAATGCATATACATGGGTGAAAGCCAGTTCAAACACTGCTGCCCCACTGTGTAGGTCACGCACACAGTAATTTTTCTGGTCTTTTTATTTGGAGCCCCTGGCGACTGCCCAGCGTGCCCAAGCCTTAAGACGGCACTGCCTTTAAGTACTTCTAAGAAACACAGCTTTAAACTTTACACCTATGCAGCTCGGCGTAACTGGGTTAAGTACTTCTAAGAAACACGATAGTCTGATGGTAATTTAGATAGATGAATGTTATATTCTATAAAACATTGTTAATAAGATTGAGGAGAAAACAGTTATTATTATTATTATTATTAAATAAATTTGTAACGCGCGCAAGGTCACACCGAAATGTGAATCTGAGGCGCGGATAGTCAGCCGCCAGATGAAGATGCACTTAGGTTTCTAAATCCTTGAAAGCCAAGGAGAAATAGTGAGTTTTGAGCCGCTTTTTGAAGGAAGGAAGTGAAGTTGAGCTACGAAGAGAAAGTGGTAGTCGATTCCATTCCTTTGGAGCAGAGGCGTGGAATGCACGAGAGCCCATAACTGTTCTGCATCGTGGCTCAGCTAGAAGACCTGTACTAGATGATCGCAGGCAACGAGGAGGGATGTAAGGAGTTAGTAGTGCATGAATATAGGTAGGTGTGCTGGTGTTGAGGGCTTTGTATGTCAAACAGGCCAATTTAAATTTTATTCTGAATTCAACAGGAAGCCAATGCAGCTCGTGGAGTAGGACTGAGGAGCATGTTCGTAGTGGGACACGCATCACTACACGAGCTAAGGAGTTTTGGATTCGTTGCAGCCTTTTTAGTTCAAGGTTTGAGACACCCACAAAAAGGGAATTAGCATAATCAAGACGAGAGGATACAAGTGAACAGGCTATAGTTTGAGACATATTCTTAGTTAGAGCCGACCTGATGTGACGTATTGCCCTGATGTGATAGAAACAAGATTTACAAAGGTTTGTTATGTGTGGTCGGAATGTGAGCTTACTGTCCAGGGTTACCCCAAGTGTTTTGACAGTATCTAAAAGAGACACAGCAGTGCCTGCGAGGTCAACACTAGAAAGTGAAGGGAAAGAACGCAGGCGTTGGCCTGAACCGAACAGAATTGCCTCAGATTTGTTTGGGTTTATGGCCAAACCATTGAAACAGAACCATGCATACATAGATGAGAGGCACTCTTCAAGTTTTAGTTTACCAGACTGGTCAGTGTGTGACAGAGCAATATGTAGCTGAGTATCATCCGCGTACTGTTGTAATTGGATTCCAAAGTGCTTAGCTATATGACTGATTGGGGAAGTAAAGACTGTAAATAATAAAGGACCGAGGACAGATCCTTGTGGTACTCCAGCAGTACAAAGCGTGGGCTCAGACCGAGCGGTACCGATGCCTACCTGCTGACTACGGTCACCCAGGTAAGAAGCTAACCAGTTTAAGGCAGTCCCAGAGACACCGAAGCTGTTGGTTAGTCTTGAAAGAAGTAGCTGGTGGTCGACGGTGTCGAAGGCTGCACTGAGGTCAAGACATACTGAGAGGCAGGCTTTACCATTGTCAACACAGGAGAAGATGTTATCCAGTGTAGAGACGAGAGCAGTTTCAGTGGAATAGCCTTCGCGGTAAGCTGACTGATAAGGGCTGAAGTTAGGACAAGAAGTGATGTGTTTCTTGATACGTGTAAGAAAGAGACGTTCAAGGATCTTGGAAATGTTATTGAGGTTAGAGATAGGTCTAAAGTTAGAAAGGTTGCTGGTGTCAAGGTCGGGTTTTTGCAGTAAAGGCGTGACTAGAGCAGATTTGAAGCATGACGGAAAACAACCTTCAGCAAAAGACAGGTTGGCCAAGTGTGCAATAAGGTGGGAGAAAACATTTGAACAAGAGACAATAAGTGGAGTAGGGTTTGAAAATCCATTGGGGATGTCCTTCAGGGACCATGCTCTTGAGAAGATGCAGAGAATGGAAAGTAGGTGACAGGTAGTGGTTGATCAAAGGCAGAGCCGGAGACAGTTCAGAGTCGAGCAGCAGGTCATTCCATATCTAAATTGGCACTTCACATCTAGCAATTTTACATTTAAGATCGTTAATTAATGTTGAGTGTTTTGAAAAGGCAGCAAATTTAGAATTAGTAAAACCGATAGCAGTAAACTGTTTTTATTTGAATTTAGTGATTTCAGACACAACTCACAAACAATGTCTAAATCAGCAAATGTAAAGGGTGATGTTTGGGATCATTTCGTTCACGATTCTGAGGGCCAAATTTAAAAATGTTTTTTATGTCCTACTTCACAAACATTAAGCAGCGGTGCAACAAGCCGGTGCATGCTATTCATCGCGACATTATAGGTGCATTCTGCTGAAGCAGAGGGCGTTCGTGAAACTAGTCGGTCTTTCGATGGCCAAAGAATGGTAGCCGTCTTATTACAAGCATAATCAGGGCTAGCGTGTGGAGTTTGGGAGAGGGAAATAGACTCGAAAGTGGTGGATTTTCTCAGGGTAATTTGACAGGGTTATTTTACAAATCTGACCGCCATATTCATTGTATCAGAAATACCTATTATCGTACGTGCCATTATAAAAGTAAAGCCTCCTAATAGCAATCAGCCTACTTAACAACCTCCGTAGCATTCTACTTTCGTAGCAAACAGCCTTCTTAGCAACCAAGCTTTGTAGCAAGCAGCCTCTATGTCAGCCTCAGTAGCAACCAGTTTCAAAGTCAGACTTGGCCCCTTTAGCAACCGCCTTCCTTAGCAACAGTTATCCTTAGAAACTGTCCTGCTTAGCAACTGCCTTCATTAGCAACTAGTCTCCTTAACAACCAGTCTTCATAGCATCCAATCTTCGTAGCAAGCAGTCTCCTTAGCAGACGACGTTAGGAACCATATTTCTTTCTATGCAGTGTTAATAATATTATAACAATAAATGGGCTCAATGTTTCCCATGGACAATTTACATACATGTATGATGTTGAGGAGATAACAGACACCGAAAAGTCAGCGATTTTCTCACGTTACCACCCATGCATATTTCCTAAAGAGCCATTGTCTGCTACACGTTTATTGTTTAATGTACATAATCCATAATTCCTTCCCCACCCCTGCCCCTTCCATTTCACCTTGCAAGAAAAACGATGTCAGCAAAAATGAAATAAATAAGATTGTTTTCTACAGCAGTTTGTAGGTACATTCTGCAAAAGGCATTTTTAATACTCGCATAGAAAATATATACTTTGGTACAGCATGTACCGCTGTGCATAAATGGTCAGTGGCGTAATTTTGGGAAATCACTGCATAAAATTATTTTACCAAAATAAAATTATTTTCCTACCTACCTACCCAGTTTTTTAACTCTGTTACCGGAAACACACCATTATTTTTTTTTGGCCTTACTAAAAGAACCTGTTTGGCCAAAAAAAATCGACAACAACCACCTGTCAAATTTCACCGTTACAACATTCTGTCACAAACGGAAACCAGTGTGATTCTCCTTACAGATTTTATTTTAGTTATAGTTACAGTTAATGGTTTCTTATCTTAGTTATAGTTATAGTTAGTATTATTTTTTAGTTATAGTTATAGATATAGTTAATGGATTTTTATTTTAGTTAATTTTAGTTACTACTTAGTTACAATAATTAATGCTATAAGCAAAATTGTGCGTATTAACACGCTGTTTCACAATTTGCTCAGAGCTTTGAAAGCCTTTGAAGCATGTGTGCATTCAGCTTCATGAATACACGAGTTTCAAAAGTAACTGACAAATTGCCTAATAAAAATGTCGCATTTTTCGTTCTCATTTATGTCGAATCGTCTATATTGTACTTCCTATTTTTATTTTTTGTATTAACAAAAATAAAGATGAATTTTCGTTATTGTTATTTTCGTTATAGTTATAGTTATAGTTAATGATATTTTTAGTTATAGTTATAGTTATCGTTAACGAAATCATTTTATTTTCGTTAACGAACATTTTCGTTATCGTTAACGTTAACGAGAATCACACTGATGGAAACCAAGACAAGAAAAGAATATTGATGAAAAACATTATTCGAGGATGAACTTAAATACATCAAAAACTTTAAAGGCCTCGATATCCTATCAGAAATGGAATCCAAGACAGAAAAAAGAGAAAGAAAACTGATGAAAACACTACATGAAAATGAACTGAAATGCATCAAAAACTTTAAAGACGTCAACGGCCTTTGTCGCTAAAAGATGTCGTTAAACATTTGCTAAATAATAATAATAATAATACACGGCTTTAAACTTTAACGTAATACAGCAGAGAAGCTGGTGTTTGTAAAGAGGATTTACTAACTTGTTAAGATTCCGAGTTCTGGCGAGTGACCGAGGAGCCGTCGAATGACCTCTTCATGACCTTTCTGTGTCGCCTTCGACAGAGGACTTGACCCATCCTATACAAAACAATTCCACACATGAGAATAAAACCTGAGACATCTCGCTAACGTATAAGGATGAAGTAATTTGCACCGAGAAAGACAGCAGGAGAGAGGAAGTAAGGGAGTGGATTAGAGGACAGGGAGAGATGAAGGGGCAGATGGTGAGAAGAACAGGAGCAAGGGAGAGTGGGAAGGAATGGGCAGTGATGGGCACTAACTAATTTTTTTAAGTTAAACTATAACTATTTTTCAACTAAAATAAAAAAGTTTAACTAAAAGTAGGCAACTGATTTTGCAAATAAGTTAACTAAACTAAAAATATTTGGCTAAACTTTGTCAAACTTTTAACAAACTTTTTCACGATGACAGAGGCTAAGTGAACTGTAATAAAGCACAGCGTCAATGACAATTTCACTTTCAAACTATGTAATGTGTACTAGACTACATGTAATAGTCTTAGTACAGTTCTGCAAGAAAATCATGAAGAAAGTTGCTATTAATAATGCAAACGATGATGCATCGTGCAATGCAGTTCACTTGACTTGACTAATAAAACCAGTTACTCATAACAATCATTGCTGATTTTGTTACTTAAACTTTCTAGCTAATAACTAAACAATATTAGTTAAACTTTTTAGTTAATAACTAAAAACGAACTGGCTACGGTACCGTCCGGACGGTACCGTTATTTCTTTTCTACGGTACCGTCCGCAAATAATCTATGGGCGATTGCACATATCTATGGCCTGTACATCCGGTTGAAATAAATATTGGCAAAAGCCTGTCACGTTAAGTTGTTGTCTTCGCGTCGAATTTTTCTATGGCCGACAACTTGAGGGTCGGTTAGGGCCAGGTTAGTATTCGTGTGGTCGTTTAGTGTCAAATTAGGCGTCGTGAGGGTCGGTTAGGGTCAGGGTTAGGGTTAGTTTCGTTCATCTCTTAACTACTGCGCTATTGATGGTTAGGCTTTCACGCCATAGATATGTGCAATCGGCCATAGATTATTTGCGGACGGTACCGTAGAAAAGAAATAACGGTACCGTCCGGACGGTACCGTAGCTAGTTAATAACTAAAAAATATTAGTTAAAACTTTGGTTTTAACTAAACTATTTTTATTTAGTTAAACTTCTGCCTTAACTAAAAACTTTAGTTAAACTAAAAGTTTCCAAATTTTTAGTTAATTTTAGCCCATCACTGGGGATGGGATAATAGTGGAATAATAGAGGACTCTAAAACGATATCTCGAATCGAAGAGCTCGAATCTCACATGTCTATGAAGCGCAGTATGTGGGTCTGATGGCCATCCGTTACTTCCGTCTCACCAGGAGCTGCGTCAAGTCCCTCCCGTATAAGGCAGTCAGAACTGCTGTCGTTTGCTTCGTCACCTCGCAGGTCAACATTCTGCTTGCTAACGGCATGGTTGTGTTATGGCGCCATAAAAATTGTCGTTATTATAATAATAATAATTATTATTATTATTACTCCTTTCTTCACTCAAATAAAGAATCACAAAGTTACTTTCCTTTTAACTTAACTTTCGTTTTATTAAGCAAGCAACAACTTATTCCAACTGACCTTTACAGAGTATAGTTTTCGCCATCGACCAACATAGGTCGATAGTTTTCGTTCAACTGATCTCAAATTTAAATCCCTTCTTGTTTCCGCTCTTTACTTCCGCCATCAGCAAGGCAGCCAATCAGGAGCCTTCGGTGATTTTCGTCACGTGACAAATTTTATAGCGCAGTACCTTAAAGTTAGTAAGTATATCATTTACTGAAACAATTGCTAACCGCACTTTGATGTACATTATGAAGTATACAATCACGAATAAAATCATCCTAATAATAAATGTTTTGCGCGCCAGACTGTCTGAAACAGCTAGAAGTCTGTCGTGTTTGTACAGAATATTAGTCAGATCGCTAACATTGCTCGCTAGAAGAGTCACCAGTGGTAAGCTCGTAACATGGCCTGCCTGCACGAACAGCATCGAAGAGGCGAGTGTCAGCACTCTGGCACCAGGGCTGTTAAAGGCTTGGGTTTTTGTTTTTGTTTTTGGTTTTAAAAAAAAAAACCAAAAACTGCAAATTTTGCGTTTCAAAATTATAAATGCCAAAAATGTCGTCGCTTCAAGTCTCTTTGGCAATTGTTGTATGGTCTTTGTTAACTTCGTTTTATGACATTCTAAGGTTCTACTGTTCTAATTAATTTCATTTATATGCATCTGATTAATTTGAACGGTATTATGCCATTTTTATGAATTTTATGATGCGAAATAGGGAAATCTCCAAAACAAAAAACCAAAAACCAAATAAAACCAAAAACCAACTTTTCATTTTGAAAAAGTTTGGTTTTTTGCACCTCTGACTCCATAGTTGTTCGAAACTTAGGATTGTTTTCTGGGAAGTATCGCCGCCGGGCTAGTCGCCGGTTACAGCAGTAAATCGCAAGGAATGGCGACCGAATGAAGGCACCATGCAGGTCGCCATTCCTTGCGATTTACTGCTGTAACCCATTTAGGCTTAGCCTACAGCTTCTCCCTCTCGCTTTCGTCCAGGAGGAAACTGAAACCGATAAAATTTAATTTCTTCATCGCTTTTATGTGTGTTCGTACAATCTTTCACACAAGTCGACGGCATTTTGAAATCTGTTTTGACTTACGTAAACATTGTCACGTGATCCATAGTAAATGCTGCTATATATAGTTAGATTGGCAAGGATTCTATATTAATTGGCTGATTCTATAGGCTACAATGGAGCGCCGATCGATATTTGATTTAAGTCAGCACCGTGATAGTTGTGTCGGTGACGATTTTGGACTGGTGCCTTTATATTAGATTATTTTGTATTGGTAACTTAATTGCTATATAGGCCTGATATTATTTGATACCGTATGGATCGAGTGCCATTAGTTTCAGAACTTGAATTATTCAACTGTAATATTGACACCGAGAGAACTGTACATACCGGTGACGGTTTCAGATAGCGCTCATTGGCTCTAGGCGGGTCGATAGGAGCATTCACTCTAGATCACGTGACAATGTTTACGTAAGTCAAAACAAATGTTAAAATGCCGTCGACTTGTGTGAAAGATTGTACGAACAGACATAAAAACGATGAAGAAATTAAATTTTATCGGTTTCCTATCAATCAATCAATATTCGTTTAATTTCAAAATAGCCAGTTGACAAAACGCAACAGGTTACAAGTAACACAATTAGCTAAAACAGTCAGGCTTAATAATTCAGCAAATATACAAGTAAATAATTCCTCTTGGACGAAAGCGAGAGGAGAAGCTGAGTAAATGGGTTACAGCAGTAAATCGCAAGAATGGCGACCGGCGGCCATGCAGGTCGCCATTCCTTGCGGAAAATCTAAAAAAAAACTTTTCATTTTGAAACAATTTGGTTTTTTGCACCTCTGCAAAAATTTATGTTTAGGCTAGTCTAAAGAAGCGAATCAAATCGTTTAAAATGTTAGACAAGTTAAGTTTTAAAGCTCTTCATCTTTGATTTTCCATTTCAAGAGGAAAATAATGAACCAAGTTAATTATTCAAAGGTTTACGGAGGTCTCATGCTCATCCATTACATTCCGTGAGCATGCGAAGTTCTGACTGTCAGAATAGTAGCTACTTAACATCCGGGTCTTCTCAGAAAAACATTGGCCGCCATCTTAGTTCTGTTGACATTATTGCTGTTGATGAATATTTATTTGTTACGAAGTTCGTTGTTCGGTGGTTGTTCGTGTTTCATTCTCAAAATCACTTCATTTGAATCGTGAACTGGATGGCTTGTTCGCTTTGTGTGTTACGATGTGGATTAAAGTTGATTTGTGCGAAATATAGCAAACGAGTTGCCACGGAGCCTAGAGTCCAGCTGTTCCATCAAACCTGATTGCTTCTAGTCCCCTCCTCTAAACATAAATGCAATCCATTGCCAATATATCATCACTTGAGCACGGTCTATTAAGTCATCAGAAAGCATTGGTGCAGTTTCAGTTAACTTTCAACGGGTGAGTATTTGTGGTGGCGATTGTTTTTTTTTGAGTTGCGGACAAACGCAGTTTACGAATACTTACAATAAAACCTTGTGGCATAATCGTGATTCTCATGTATGCGAAGGAAGAATGCCTGTTCACTGTAAAAAAAACTTTAACTCTTATCGCCCCATATATGCACACACCAATACTCGCTTATTCTCCATAAAATCTGTTGGCTCCACAACCTGGAACATGCTTCCCTCTCACATACGTTGTGCCCTCCACCTACGGCACTTTAAAAAAATGCTGCATGCCTACCTGATTAATGGAAATTAGCTATAACCTACCCTGCCGGATATTCTTTTTCACTGTTAGTTAAGGTTTTCGGTTTGTTTTTTATATATTTTCATCTATAGTGTTTTGAATTGAGTTAATCATTTACTGTGTAATATGTACTCTACTATTTGCATTGCTGTACGAAACTTGATGTTGCACTGTTTATCAGGGATTTAGCTAATTCATATTTCTGAAATGTTGTTCTAGGTGTCCCTAGTTAGCGGGATCTTGATCCCTTTTGGGACTCCTCTTGCGGCCAATCCTGATACTTTATGTTGAAAAATGTTATGTGTTTTCATTTGGCTTCAATAAAAGAGATTTGATTGATTGATTGATTGATTGAAAAGTAAATGAAAATCTACAGGAATAAGATAATAGACGTGTACAGACCTGCACGGGAAGGACAAGTAAGTAAGTGCGGAAATAATGAAAACTTTCATAATATATATATATATTAGGGCTGGTACTGATTAAAATAATTTTAACCGATTAATCTCAAAAATTTAATTAATTGATTAATTGATTAAATTCAATTAATTTGGTCCATATTATATAAAGCGTGAAAAACTGTTTAATCTGTATAGGCCTATGCTGCAAAATCCTTCAATCATTCGATATGCTAAATTTCAAATTGTCAAACTGAGAAATGTAGTCAGTGGTAACTACCTTCTCTCTACAATAATCATCAAAAGTTTCGCCATCTTCGACTTTTCCATAAGCATTTACCTTAAATGCAAAATGATCTTTTAATTTTCCACACAGATGTTTCACATTATTACTGTTTGCCATTAGTGTTTATTACGGAAATAGGTCGGTTGACGTCATAAAATAAGTAAAAAAATTAATAGAAAACTAATCGAACAAGCCAAAATTAATCGATTAAAATTTTTCACGATTAATCGATTAATTAATCGTTAAAATCCTCAGCCCTAATATATATAATTATATATTCGTTTATTGTGAAAACTAGTTGTCAAACCGCAACCAGGTACAGATAATGAAATCTAAGGACACTGAAATTTAAAGTATTCATTTCTATCAAATTGTATTTGAACACTTGTTATAGCGCCCCTACCAGATTGCCCATTCAGAGGCGCTCCCGACTACTGCGCGGACGCTGAATCGGAGTTTCACGCCGAAGCGCATGAGCAATTGCGAGTGAAGGACTTGCCCAGGGTCCCTACGCGACGACTTTGAGGTGGATTCGAACCCGCAACCCTCCAGCTGCAAGGCACCGAACATACCCCCAAACCACCGCGCCCCAGTTGTATTGTATTGTATTCCACGTTTATATTGCGACCGAGCCACCCGCAGTAAAGATCCGAGAAATTAATCTCTGATAAACCGACCGACCGGAATCGAACCCGGGCGCCGGCGTGACGAGCGGGCTACCAACCCACTCGGCCACTCAGGATCCTGATACAAATAATTTAAGGCATCAACCGATGGCGCATCAAAACAATCCTTAATCAGGTCAACATCCAGAAGATCAGTCCGTAAGAGACAGAGAGGCAGCCTAAGGTGGATAAGCAATTTGAAAGAGGTAAGTTTTCAGCCGAGAACGAAATGACACAAGCGACAGAGCACAGCGCACAGATACAGGAAGAGAGTTCCAAAAGGCAGGCCCAACAACCGAAAAAGCTCGTTCACGGAGAACAGTTCTTGATTTAGGTATGACCAGACAAAGACAATCAGATGACCTCATTGAATAATGATAAGTCAGAGGAATAAGAACAGATTTTAAATATTGTGGTTGGCCAGAGTTCAAAGTTTTATAAACTATGAGCCCCAGTTTGAAACGAATTCTTTGCTGAAGAGGAAGCCAATGCAGAGATTTAAGCAGAGGGGTTATATGTTAATATTTGGATGTATTAGTTATGGCTCTAGCCAAAGAGTTCTGAACCCTCTGCAGCTTCAGTGTGTTTGATTATTGATACCAGTAAGAAGTGAGTTACAATAGTTACATCTGTTAATAAATGCGAATTGCACATAAATGTCCACGATGATGAAGCGCTGTGGCTTCGTCCACTCCACTGACTCGAGCAGCTCGGACCTAGCTAGAATGATAGATGAACGCTTGTTCAAAACTATATGTTCTGATCAATACCATGTGCTTCGAAGTTTCTTTCCTGCCACCCAGTAGAGCACACACAGTCTCCATCCCTGCCTACCAAGCAAATATGACTGAAACTACGTATCATGGACCCTATACAGGAATGTATGGTGACACTCGGCTAATTCACCCTTACCACCATATCCTATCAACTTGATCTGACATATCATATAAAGATAAATGTATACATATAGTCATATACACATCTGTTAAATCAGAAGGAATCAGGCACAACTCTAGCTAAGTAAAGAGCTTAAGTTTGTAAACAAGCTGTGTCTGTGACAACTTGTCTAATTTGAAGAAACAAATACTATTATTGTGATCAGTTGATTCTTATTACAGTGGAACAGTCTGTTGAGTTCAAATTACACTTTTTAAAGCTTGAATTAATGTTTTCAGTTATCCAATTATGGATTCAATGTACTAAGTATTTATTAATTCATTTACTGCACTCAGAAATTTTGCATTTATTGTAGTTTTTAGAGTGGTTTTTACATCCTAGCTAAAAGAGAAACTATATTCTAAGATGACATCACAATTTAACACTTTAATGGCGATGTGCATTGGTTTCCCAGTTGCTTTTAGTACACTCTCATCGTTAAATGGTTAAACTAACCTTGTATATTTATACTGCTCAATTATTCATGTGATGACAACGATGATGATGATGATGATGATGATGATGCAAAGACAGAAAGATAGTTAAGTCATTCTGTTCCACTTGCAACCATGAGCAAGTTCAATTGTACACTAGAACACTGGAAGGAAAGTGACTACATTCATACATCAATGCTCAGAAAATTAAATTTGCCAACATTTTATGTGCCAACATTTTATGTGCATGGATATCTCTTGGGGTTGACTTAATGGAAAAGAATACACCTACATTTAGATTCATGAACATTTAATGCCACTTTGCAGGCAAATAGAAAGTATTGCTTTATATTTTAGCTGTGCCATCTGCATTATTTCTTAGTATGGCAGGCTTAATACTACTGAGAAAAGTCTATATTTATGAAGGTGAACTACATTTCAGAGAGAGAGAGTTTGAAATGTTGAACAAGATTTTTAATTGTACCGTTCTGTTCATTGTTTTTTTTATAGAATTGCCAGAATATTTGCAAACAGAACCAATGATGACAACTAGACATTTTAACAGTTTTGTATCAGCACTTGGCACGTTTGAAGCAAAAAGCCGATGAGATAGGAAGTAGAGTATGTAGTGACTGAAACACAGCTACACAACATGGAAGTGATATCTCGGACAGTTGCTTTGGGGCAATGCAGGAGCCATTATGTGTGTGTTTTGATCTTTATATTACTTCTTCTAATTTGGTTTCCTGTTGGTAAGTTCAATTTTATGTTACATTTTTTTAAAATAATACAATGTAACTATACTTTTGTTCTAAATTATATTATTCTTTAGTCATTCGTTCATACACAGAGCATGTCTAATATTCTTGTGGTTTGTGTACTGGACTATCAACCGAGAGGTCAGGGACTCAGATTCACAACAGAAGTTTGAGCATATGAAAATAATCAAGTTATCATGTAAAACCACGACCTGTAGTCTGGAAAATTCGGTAGTTAAGCGTATAATGCAGGCGTAAATACTGTAGGTATGTTGGGCATTGGACTTGTGAGTGAGACCATAAAGACATAAACACTGTCTTTTTGAGTGGAATGATGCATTGTTAATATCTACCTTTCTTGTTAATGACCTTCTGGAATGCAGTATTAAGCCATGTTAACAAACTTAACATTAAGAAACATTTTATGCATACATGAATGTATACATATGTGGATCCAACCAAAATTGTTTAGATATATGTGACCGTGCACGGGATTACCCGGCCAAAGTCGCGTATACTGAAACCTCGCAAATCGAGCGGAAAGGTCATGAATGCGTAAATCGGTCCAAAAAAGTTTTTTTGGATAATATTAATTATTAATATTTCAACTATCAAATCCCAGAGTAACAGGTCAAACAAAATAATACAAATATTTTTATTTTAATTTTTTGTGTACATCAGTTATATTATTTATTTCCTTGATTCGGCCGAGTCAAGCGTGCGTTTGTTTTAATTTCGCGGAAAATCTTCTTGTAATGGCAGACTCATTAATTATTCATGTTCTGGACTACTTTTTTCTGCTGAAGCCGTCTGTGACAACTTTAAGTGCGTACGAATACAGCCTAATTAGCTATGAATATTTATTATGAAACGGTCATTATAATCCGCGACTTTAGCCGGGTCCTTGTTTTGGCTAATTCTGGTCAATAAGCGTTGCCTTTATGGCTGCAGATTTAATTTTACAGCATACTGCATTCTTTTCTAAATGCATATGTACTCTAAATAAACGGTTTAAATGGCTTAGCAATTTACAATATAAATAAATTTATGAAGGCACTATCGCAAATTGATCCCAACACCCATAGCGCCATCTGACGAAAACGAAATTATTACTATAACAATGGCGGAAACTGAAATCACCGCATGCCTAATTGAACTCACAGCGTTTAATTTGAATAGGACTCGTCTAGAGGATCATTTCCGATATTATTATTAATGATTACTTCTGCAATATAGTGATGTTGAAAATAACGATTAGAGTGACTTTAGTGACGAATCTGATGCCGAGAATAACGATGTCTCGGTATAAACACCTCCGTTCCGTTCGCATCTAGCGCTGCTGTAGGCATAGGCCAAATTAATTTTAACGACACTATAAGCATCTATTTAAATCTATGCCACTGCTTCAATTTAATTTTCCAAGAAACGCCGTTGACACCATTGGAAAGGGCAGAAATTTCTATATCTAGAACACGCTACTGAATTACGTTGCAAAATCTGTTCACTTTTGCATAATTTATACAATGAAGTCAATTTTTAACGCGATTTCTCTGTAGGGATAATTAAATTTTACGACAATAGGGCATCTCGTTAAAGCTGTTCCATTGCTTCAATTTAATTTTCCAAGAAACACCGTTGACACCATTAGAAAGGGCAGAAGTTTTTATATCTAGAACACTCTACTAAATTACGTTGAAAAATCTGTTCACTTTTGCATCGTTCATCCAATGACGGCAATTTTTGAATCGCGATTTCTCGTTAAAACGAGTTCTCAAAACGCTAGGACTTAAATTCTTTAAAAATTCATAACTTTTTCATTTCTACAGATACAAATATACTGTTTTCACCACATTACTCAGCAGTAACTGTAGTATTTAAAACAAAATTAAACTGATTTTTCAAAATTTCCGACTGTGGGAGGGTTTTTCCATGCACGGTCACATATTTGCATCATGCTGTTGTTAGCAGCCAACTAACTCACTGTGACTCACAGCCATTTGACCAGCTATCACCTTGGCAGATGATGAGAAAAGCAATCTGCACAGGGACGAGACATGTACGCTGCAAGTTTTTCTTTCATAGGTTGCATGTGTGCATAATTGCATGTTGGGATCCATGGCTATGACCATGTCATATCCTATTTCGCATTACATCGATGTGTGTGGGGGTCCTGTGTGTAAGATTTGGCATCTTTTGATTTTTTTTAAAATCTATATGTTGCCTTTTATTATGATGACTTACGTATAACTGACCAGTTTCTGGGTAATGAATTACATGTTTTGTACATATATCTGTCTCTGTGTTTCAGATGCTTTGCCAGCCAACCAGCCACTGATTTGTGAGTACTATGATCCCGTTGAATGCAAAAAAGATTGCAATGCAACAATTGTATGTGAGCAACCAGGTAGTGGCAAGCGTTCACACTGCTATGCATTGCTTACTAACAGTACAGGCACAATGATGCTTGAAAAAAAGGGCTGCTGGCTGGATCATTTCCAGTGCTACAATGAGACAAAGTGTATTGCAAAGGACGAGAAAAAGGGAAACTTCTACTGCTGCTGTGAAGGCAGTATGTGCAATGTAAATGTCACCGTCTCCAATTACCGGCCTACACCAACAGGTTAGTTAATTTCATATATGCAAGTAGCATTAATACTCATCTATGGGCCAGATTAATGTTAGATGTTCGTAGAAATCAGAAGTTACAGTTCTCATTTGTGGGTTGAAATATCAAGTATTGCACTTGCCATCAGCTGAAGAATGTGCTTTGTGTACTTGCTTAACTTTTTTTAAGCAACTGGTTTCTTGTCTGTTAAAGTAGTCATTTTAACCCCTTTACCGTGAACCCCGAGTTAACTCGTCCAGCGGTAATTATTGTGCAGCGTGAACCCCGAGTTAACTCGTCCAAGGAAAAACATATATGTTTATGTACATATATATTCATAATTATGTACATTATATGTATATAATATATACATATAATGTACATATGCATATACTATATGCAATTATGCATGTATATGTATGTATGTATATATATATACATATATATATATTTATGTATGCATATATGTATAAATATATAATAAATACATGCACATGTATATATACATGAATACACATATATACATATATATACATATAAACACACACAAACCTATATATACATATATAATTTGTATATATAGATTTACAAATACATATATACACATATACATATACATATATGTACACATACATATATACATACATACATATATATAAATATATATATATATATATATACGTATACACACACCACATATATATATACATGTACATATACACATACATCTATACACATACTATAGTATACACATACATATATACATATAGATACATACATATATGTATATACATATATGCATATATATACATATACATAATATATACATGTATATATACATATGCACACAATATATATACGTATATACATATATATATAC
Source organism: Aporrectodea caliginosa (assembly GCA_020284085.1). NCBI lineage: Eukaryota > Metazoa > Annelida > Clitellata > Crassiclitellata > Lumbricidae > Aporrectodea > Aporrectodea caliginosa. Next base: position 1,095,390 of record JACEVL010000380.1, on the reverse strand, counting down.
ATGTACATATACACATACATCTATATACATAATATAGTATACACATACATGTATACATGTAGATACATAGATATATGTATATACATATATGTGCATATATACATATACATATATACATGTATATATACATATGCACATATATATATATCATATATGTATACTTATATGCATATATATACATATGTACATATATATATAGATACATATATATGCAAACATATACTATATACATATACAAACATACTCAAAAATAATTACACATGTGTGGAAAGAATTTAAAAAATTCATTCCACGGTAAAGGGGTTAAGAATTGATTTCAAATGAAATTGAAGAAGTATCCATAATTTGCATCTAAGAGGCTAGCTGGTCCATTTAGTACAGTTAAATGGGATACCAATGGTCCATTTAGTCCAGCAAGTAGGACAGGGTGAGGGAAGCAGGTTGCAAGAGGGATTTTCCCCAGAAAGGACATTTGCCAAGCTTGCTGACAGATTCCCTGGGTAGAATAGGCTAGTTTGTGTGACAAGTTCCAGCCAAAATGTAGTTGATGATATTATTTAATGCATTATTAATTTGTTATATACCTCTGTCAACATTAAGTTTTGTCGGTGAGTGAAAATGGATGCTATGATGCTATGGCCCAATGTATAGAATTGCACAGGAAATTGCTTAGTAATACTTTAGTATTTTTCTTGAACCATTAGTATTTCTAAACATTAATCCTCAGGAATTGGTCCAGGGTTAAAGGTCTGTGGAATGAAATACAAAAGTGACAGCAATACAACAGCATTATGGACAACATGTCAGTGTTGTAGATTGCATTGCTTGAGTGCATATTGTTAATTTCACAGGTGCTCTGGTATTCAAACTTTGTATCCAGAGATGAGCTCTAGGCAAATGTCAGAGTCAAGATAATACTGCAGACATTTAAAAGAACAATCCAGAAGTAACAGAAGAGACCGCTCATTTAATTGGTCTGCAACAGGTTTACTGATTAATATTATTAAATAAATTTGTAACGCGCGCAAGATCACACCGAATCATGAATCTGAGGCGCAGATAGTCAGCCGCCAGGTGAAGATGCAATTAGATTTCCAAATCCTTAAAAGCCATGGAGAAATAGTGAGTTTTGAGCAGCTTTTTGAAGGAAGGAAGTGAATTTGAGCTATGAAGAGAGAGTGGCGGTCGATTCCATTCCTTTGGAGCAGAGGTGTGGAATGAACGAGAGCCCATAACTGTTCTGTGTCATGGCTCAGCTACGAGACCTGTACTTGACGATCGCAGGCAACAAGGAAGGATGTAAGGAGTTAGTAGCGCATGCTTATAGGTAGGTGTGCTGGTGCTGAGGGCTTTGTAGGTCAAACAGGCCAATTTAAATTTTATTCTGAATTCAACAGGAAGCCAGTGCAGCTCATGGAGTAGGACTGAGGAATATGTTCGTAGTGGGACACACAGTACTACACAAGCTAAGGAGTTTTGGATTCGTTGCAGCCTTTTGAGTTCAAGGTCCGAGACACCCACAAATAGGGAATTAGCATAATCAAGACGAGAGGATACAAGTGAACAGGCTATAGTTTGGAACATATTCTTTTGTAAGGATTTAGCATTAATGAATATAACCCATTGTCAAAGCAGTTGATGCTTCATTTCAGTAACAGCGTGCAAGGCAAAATTTGGTTAACTTATTGGCATTTTGTTGGCCATTTTTAAAGAACTTCAAGTTGCTGTTTTTGGTGTAGTTGTTCCAGTGATGCCATGCTGTGATCAGACCATACTGAAGACGCTGCTCAGCAGTCTCTTTCCTTTGGTTTGCATCGCAGTTATCGTTATCCTGCTGTTCCTTTTCTGGCGTTGTCGTCAGCCAAGCTACATTGAACAGATTGAAGCAGCACGTGACAAGCCTCTGCTGCCAGCTTCACCACCTTCTCCAATACCAGCAGCCAGCCTGAGAACCATAAAGCTTCTGGAGGAGAAAGCTAGGGGGCGCTATGGTTCAGTGCACAAAGCACAGATGGGAAGTGAGCTTGTGGCAGTAAAGGTATTTCCCTGCCAGGTACGGCATTCATGGATTGATGAGCGGGACTTTTACAATCTTCCCCACATAAACAACCATGACAACATCTTGAGATTCATTGCAGCTGAGAAACGAGATCCGCAGTATTGGTTGATCACCGAGTTCCACCACAGAGGTTCCCTCTATGATCACCTCAAGGGCAAGACAGTCAGCTGGAATGAGGCAAGGAGGATCATGGTGACAATGACAAATGGCCTTGTGTTTCTTCATGGAAACCTGCCAACCACCGAGTTGTTACCAGGGAAACCATCGATCGCTCATCGAGATTTGAAGAGCAGGAACATTCTTCTGAAAGATGATATGTCTGCTTGTCTGGCTGACTTTGGGTTGGCCTTGGTTCTGAATGGAGATATGGACACTCTACCTGGTCAGGTTGGTAGGTTCTCTGATGTCATAACTTCTAAAGATTTATTCATGTTTCCATTATTTGGAGATTTGGAATATTACTTCTTGTTATTTGATATCTTGACTGCGGCTGCTTTATGGATTGGAAAAGGTTCACTTTCTTAATGCTATAAAACCATAAAGATTGTTTGCCAACATAACACAACATAGGTTTTTAGTGGTTAAGAAGACATTTCATCATGCCAATCTTCCTCGAGCCCATTGGCTTAGTGACTGAAATGCCCAACATTGCTCAAGCAGCAGGTTAAAGTATGAATTTTTCATAACTCCATCATGAAATGATGAACTAAATACTGAAATATACATATACAATTTAATATATGTACCTAAATTTGTGCATTTGAAATGAATTTTGGCAGTTTTTTTGCTCCCAGTGGGTTACCGGTAGTTCACGTTGAGTCGTTGACATTTGTGCTGTACTGATTGTACTGAGCTTATGGTTTGCTAAAAGCTGGCCTGTGTTTGCAGAATTTCTATTTTGATTTTTCAAAATAAGTGGTTTTTAACAGTTTCACTACAGGTCATATTTATTCACTAATCTGAGGAACACAAACTGTTTGACAGCTTAGATGAACTGTGTTTAAATTTGTAACTTTATTAAGTATTATCGTTCATTTGTTATACTATAGTTCATTGAAATGTGATTTCAGGTTGGTACTCGTCGCTACATGGCACCCGAAGTACTTGATGGGTCGATTATGTTTCATCAGATATACATGTTGAAAATAGACATTTACGCTTATGCTCTCGTCCTTTGGGAGATTGTTTCAAGATGTACTGCTGTGGGAAGTGGTAGGTGGACCTTGACAATGACATTGCCACTTACCGTACTCTGCTATTTGGTCTTTTAAACAGGCTTAGCTGTTACTGAAACAAGATCATCCTCAAGATAACGTTTTAGTAATCTTGCTGAAGTATTTCATATACACCGAATCCATCTGTTAACCCTTTTCAGTCACATATTTTTACCAACAATCTGGCTCTGCCAGGTACTTTTGGGGTTTTAATATCACTTTGCCTCCTAAAGGTCAAAATGGAACAGCTTGACAACCACTGAAGGTAAAGTTCAAACATAGGATTGAATTTTTAATAATGCTATTGAACAGAATGGTCTTCAACCATTTCCAAATAAAGACTTGGAAAGTAAAAGAAGCTCATAACGCAGATTGCCTGGAAGCCTGTTCCAGAACGATGGGCTGACCACTGGAAAGCTTCCATATTGCATTGTGGAGTACACGATGGGGAAACTACCAGATTACTCTGTGCTGCAGTGCAACCTGGTGTTCGTTTCTGCCATCGATTGACTACCATGACTCATAGGTGTAGCCAAGCTCTGCTACATTTGCATAGTCCAGAGTAACAAACAAGAAGCCAAAAGTTAATGGGCTCTATAGTATTGAATCATTCCTACCAGGAGTAATATGCATATAAATTTAGTGATGAGGTTATATAACCTTAGTAGTGTGAGTACTTGATAATTTTCCAGGCATGGGTATGCATTCTAAGTGTGCATGTAACAGTGCCAAGTACCAGTACTAGGTCTCTGCCATTTGAAGTTGATAATAATAGAATTTTTTTGCATGTGGTATTTGACATTGCTCAGTTTGTGGTACATATTGCTTTGGATATTTACTTGTCAGCATGCGTATTGATCTGAATTTTAAGGCATGCTGAAGGAATATCTGATGCCGTTTCAAAATGAAGTTGGAGAGCATCCCACACTGGAAGATATGCAAGTCGCTGTTGTTAACAAGAAGCTTCGTCCTGCACTGGATCCCACTTGGTGCCAGACTGAAGTGAGTAAGACGCAGTTATCATCAGTCTGAAGAGAGCAGCTGGAACTGTAGTATTAGTTTGTGTTGCTATGTTTTGTTTTTTGCTGAAGAGTTTCTTTAAATGGTGCTATATGAGAATTTTGTTCTGGTGTTTGTTGAAATAGTTGATCCATTCAGTGTTTATTAAAACCTGTTCTCAAATACTTCTTTAAAAGTCACTGCCCTCAGTGGCGGCGCCAGCATGGGGCTAGGTGGTTGAAGCCCCCCCCCTATCGGCGGCTCAGCCTCCGCAAACAAAAGTGGGAAATCACTGCCAATGCCAGAGAGAAGGGGAGAAAGGGAAGGAATTGGGGTTTTAGCCCCCCAAACCTGAAATCCTGGTGCCGCTACTGACTGCCCTCCTCACACACAACTGATATTACATAGAAATTGATAACTTGTTCCATGAACTCAGCATCTTGTCTGTATTTGACTTTAGGATCTGGAAATTGTGTGTCGAACAGTAGAAGAATGCTGGGACCAAGATCCAGAAGCACGTCTAACAGCCGAATGCATCTGTGAGCGTTTCAACCGTACCTCCATATACCTCTCGTCATCGCTGGATTGCGGCAGCACATTGCCTCTGCCTCCGGTGTCACTCAGCAAAGACCAGTCATCAACATCCTCATCTTCTGTTGATGACTCCTCATCTAATGCATAATCATGTTTGTTCTGGCTGCAGAGATCACCATCATCATATGGGATGCTGTCTAACGTGACCGACAGCAGTTTCTCCCTGTCCTTTTGGACGTGCAGAATATTGCACGAGTAATATATCTGATTGCCATATGCGACCCCCAAAGAGCTGTTGCTGCAACGATAATTACTGCTTGACTATTGAGCTTTGCTACTCCAGGGATCTGTAGATGTCTTAGTCGAGCACATCTGCTAGACACACTATGCTATCAAATGCAACAGTGTGAGCAGGTTTGCACTTTGATTTGGCCAACACCTTTTATCATTGAAATGTTAGCTGAGTTTGTTAACTAGTGATTCAGTGCCTGAAGCAGCAGTTTGCGTAGTTTGAATGTTTTTACTGACGGCACCACTACGTCCTTTACCACGAGTTGCGTTTTGCCTGAGTGTGAATATGGAGACTCATTTCTCCATGCAAAATTGCCTGCTTTAGTCTTTGATTTTGTGCAGCAGAATACTCATTTCTTTGCCAATCATGTTTCTCCAAAACTGGAATATGTCAGACTTGGTACTTAATTGTATGTTTTTAGCTGAAACTCTATATTAATTGTACTACAACATCGGTGAATTTAGCTTGTTACAAATTATGTGCTTTAGATTTTGGAATTGTAAAGCTTCTGGGAGTGGGAAATTTGATTGAAGTCTTAGATTGAGACTGTAAAAGGCGATTCAACCTGGTCAGATTACGGAATTCAGATGGCTGACAGTTTTGATGCTGAGTGTCGAAGAGGAGTCAACCCAAAGTTCCATGATTGTCTTTGATGGCTTTCAGTCGAACTGAATCTGCATTGGTCCAGCTTTTTGTAGTCTGCTCTTCAGTTTACTTGAAAGCTGTTGCTTGTCAAATGTTGCCTGGACTTGCCTTCTGTAGATTATACCTCCATTCTTGGCTTCTTTATTTAAGTCAACAAGGCAAATTGAATTGCTGTTCACGGCCTGCTGTTGCTTTGTATGGCCTGATAATGCTAGTGATTGGACTGTATATTCATATGTACATTCTGTTTTTCTCTTTTGGTTGTTTAATCACGTTTTGATGTAGCTTAGTATTATGTAAATACAAAGGTGTTGTTTGCATAAAATAGACCTTCAGTGTCTAGTTCAGACATTATGTGTTAATTGCATTATTGATTGTTCCTGACCTGATAAAAAAATGCCAAAAGTGAAAAAAGAACTTTGTTAAGATGGTATTATTTGTTTCAGACTATTGCGCTGTGAAATTGACTGTTTTTGATGTAGGTTGATTTTTCCTATGATTTTGCATGTACCGTATTTCAATGCTCTGAAATAAATAAAATTTATCCTTCTTGGTTGACGATACGGGTTTATCAGGATATTGCTAAATTCTATCCACATGCCATGCCAAAACTCAGAGTGTGTTCAAGCCTCGAAACTGTGTACTTAAGAAGGAGCATATCTCTTCACGTACAACACTGTTTGGTGTGTATGACATTATGAAATGTATCATTTGGTGTGTTTGGCATTATGAAATGCGTTATTAACGGGTTGTTTCTGTAGATCACATTAATTAAATAATTAAAGAACCTCAACGAGTCTTTTAAGGGTGCTAAACATTTATGGCTTGTTTAGTCATTGCCGTGAACGCTGTGCACTCTTGAACAATATCAGAATATTTAAAATAGATTTTGGAATCTTCTGGAGCTGTTTTATTCAGTGGCTTCTGGCTGTGTTTTGGAGCAGCCTAAAAGAAGTCTCTTCTGATGTAGTAGGCTCTGAGAAAAGTGTAGTCAGAGTTTCCAGGCTTGCTTCATCATGAATACGAAGTAATCGTCGTCATCCACCGAGGCACTGACTCCACTGTAATAGTTGATAAACTCTTCCTTTGTCACCTGGAACATGAAAGTTTTGATTTAGTTACCGGTAAATCATTATAATGTCTGGCTTTCAGTCTTTTCTATTAAGCATTTTTTTAGCACTTTCTGCTACCAATCTTACAGACAAGTAAAGCTGAGACAAGGCAGAGAACTGAAATAATCTAATTAGAACTTGCAACATGATCATTTGCTGTAGAATCCGTGGATGATTTATCTTCTTCGAATTTCATCAGTTTATGGTGTTTTAGAGCCAACCTTCCATTTATCTTATCTGCAACTTGTAACACTGCCCATTATAGTCAGTTATGATGTAGGAACTTGGTTTAGTGATTATTCAGCCATTAATGATATAGGCCTACAATAATCTTGTGCCTGAATTACAAAAGCTTCTTTTCTATGCTTGTGTCTTTGGAAAACATCTTTCCCAACTTGATTTACCGATATTAACCTACAGACTACAGTACATGTATGTTCTCCCACACCTGTCGATTGTTGAATATAACTTTAAGGTATACATTCTGCTGTTGAGAAGTTTCACTCAGAAGTAATCATTGACTGCATTTGTGTATTATGATGGTGCTAAAGATGTGTTATTAGGTTATGCTTAGAGTGGTTTTCCTAACATGATGACTCCTAGATTTGCAAGAAAATCGCTAATTGTGCAATTAGTTATTGGTGAAGGGGAAGCAAGATGACAAGAATACAGGGAAAGGGAAATATATATTATATGATAAAAGCATAGACAGTCTTGAATAAAATTCAAGCAGAATGGACAAAAGTTACCTGTAAATAAACGCTGTTTGCGTACCATTTTGGTATGGTATTCAATATTAATTGAACTCATACATGTTACTGAATCTACAGCAGTAGGCTAATAATTAACATACGAATAATTATAGCTAGGCTATCTATTACAACATAACCTACATGCACTGATACTGAATCAATTATAAATATAAAATTATTATAATATGTAGTGCTTAATGTAACGAAGTTACAAAATGTGATTTATTTAAATCATTGAACGACCGGTGGCGCCTGCGGTGCGGTAATTTTCTGCACTAATACCTCAAGCTCGGTCCACTTAGTTCGTCGCCTCGTGTCGCCGATCGATGGAAAAGCGTGGGATACTAATTGTCGCTCCAATGACTTCAAACGCGATACCGTCGTCTGGAAGTTAAATATAGCTCGGTTTATGTCTTTTTCAAACACTTCGACGTCCGATGCTCGCTAAAATTGGAAGGGGCAGCGATAGATAGTAGGACTTAGACATACATACACACAGACAGATACACGGACAGCAGAGAAACACGTGAATCGTCGTCTTACTTCAAACGACGCCGTCTTCCACAGGTGTAGATCGGGGGGTGACCAAGATTCAGAACCGTGAGATCTTCCCATAAAAACCGACGGAAGAAGGGATGAATTTACGGCGGGAATCTGTACTTCTGTGTGGTCGGCCGCCCGGAAACTAGAAGTCTTGGGTGGTATTTTTGGCCTATATAAGTCGGCGTCGTTCGGTCTTTGCGTGGTCTTCTCGGTTTTGACGGCGCTGTGGACGGACGTAAGGGAGTTCTCTGGTCGAACGTACAGGATTAGCGGTCGCTCTACGATGTTTTACTCGGTTCGATAGTAACGTCGGTGGCGTACCGAATAGTTCGAAGTGATACGAAGTAGTGACTAGGGTTCGACGCCGTGCTTTCGAATCTACGCTGGATTTACGTTGATTCGCTAATTGTTCGTTTTCGATCGAAAGTTATATCGTTCGAAAGATTTGGGATTAATCGCTTCGTTCTCTACGAATCGTCTGGGCGTTGCGTCTTTGCGTCACGTCTTCGTATGCCGAGACCGAGTGTGTGAAGTCGTCTCTGGCTTCGAACCTTGTCCGTCTCGAGGTAAAGCATTTAGTCAAAATTCATTGGGGAAATACTTTAATTTCTAAGTTTGATAATTCTGTTGATGATTATTTTACTCCAAGTTGTGCTAAGGCTGATAATTGATTATTGTGTGTTGAATAGAAATTGCTCTGATTTGGCATTGGTAATAAATCTGAAATAACTTAGAAACATGAGTCGTAGTCTTTCTCAGTCGCCTACACTTATGGAGCGCCATCGTGAGGAAGATGAAGACAGGGCTTCGATAGCGTCCGTAGGATCTAGGGCAGGTTCTGTCATGGACTAAATGTTCGAACGGTTAGATGCCCTGCAGTCTAATATACAGTCACAAGTGGGTTCCATACAATCACAGGTAGGCTCTTTAAGGTCAGATGTGCAATCCCAAGTAGGTTCAATGCAATCGCAAGTAGGTGAAGTAATGACCCGTTTGGAGAGATTAGAAACGTCGCCAACACCAGAATTTGCTGTAGGGCAGGATTCGAACCCTGATTGCAGCGTAGGAGCTGCGGTTGCTGCCCATTTGGTAGCCGCGACCTTCCATTCGCGCCATGGCCTGGTAAATGTAGATGAAGATCCTGGTATGTTGAGACGCAGTGCTCGTCTCTTACACAAGCCTCGTGTATGTTACCGTGAGAGCGATAATCGATGGAATTGGCCACCCGATGTGGGCCGGGATTTGAACTCTGGCAGGGATGCAGCTTTACCACCTCGGAACTCGCCTACAGCGAAGCGAACCGCCCTTGGCGATAGCGAAGACCGTGGCGACGTCTGTCGACGCGGGGGCGGGCGCCACATTAATAGTTGAATATATACATGTAATGCACTTTTTGTCTGACCTCTTCATCTGGTGTGCCTCCTGGCTGGAAAGTGTTGAGAAACTCCTGCAGTATTTGTTCACGCGTTCTTTGACCATTGATGTAATCTTTGTGGTGTGTGACACTATAGTTTATCTTCAGGTCCTCGACAGTAATGACTCCATCTTTGTTCACATCCATCTTTCGGAAGGCCTTGTCGATCATTTCGAGTCGAGCTTTTGACATCGGGGGCTTAAAGTAATACCACAGCGCTAACACAATAATTGGAAACACCTTTAAGGTGTCGAGGTGATTTTAAATTTTCGCCAGTGTATTGTACATGCCCATCAATATGGGGCCAATAAAACTGCCCATAGTTGGCAACCTTGTATAGTATAAATTATGTATGTAGACAGTAATAAAGTAATTAAGAGGGTAATCTTAAGAGGAGTTAAATTCATGCAGGTAAACTTGTTGGGCTCACACCAATAGGCCTATAGGGCCTATGGCGATGGCTCACACCAATAGCTGCGTTCTCTCCCTTCTCATTCCAGCATCGACTTTACGGCATTGCTCTTATAATTCCGCTATCACACATTTAACTACTGAGTAGCCTAAAGATGTACTATTGTACTGCTAAAAATGGACCCATGCAAATTTTAGATAGGCCCTATCGTTATTATGTGAAGGTTGGTCCAGTTAGACTATTTGTAGAAAAAGCAACCATGTTAATTGGTATAAGAATTAGACAAAACGACCTGAAACAAGGTATACTGACCCTCAGTGCTTCTAAAAACTCGTCAAAACTGACTGATCCACTCTTGTCCTTGTCAAGGCAATCAAAGAGTTCATAGACTTCTGCGGTGGTCATTTTCAGACCGTAGTCCAAGAGACCGTTCTTCAGTTCATTTCGATCCAGTGTTCGGCTACCATTATCGTCGAACGTCCTAAATGTCCTGCAAAAGAAATCAAGACACTCATTTATATGCAATGACAGAGTTCTAATATGACTCTATAATATAGGCCTAGGCCTAATGTTGGTTTTTATTAGTCGTTTTAGTAAACTCCAGCCTGGTCCCCGAAGCATTATATATAAGCCTACCTCAACTCTGGTGCACAGCGACAGCTATAGACCTATTATTATCAAAACACGCTGCAAAGCCTGCAAGTCAGAGCCTCAGTGGAATGTGTCCATGCAGAAAAACGCGTTACATTTTCTTATCTTACTCTTCGTTCCAATTCTAAAATACGCCTTCATAGCCATCTGCGTATATATATGCCTAACCTCTGAATTTTGACTATAGGATCCGAACATAGCTGACCCTTCTTTGCGAGCCACATTTACAGCTGGTACGCCGTAACGCCTGCCTGCCTGCCTTACTGATTTTGTTTGCAATAGAGCGTCTGTTGAAGCTCGTTTCCACGACTCCGCACATGTATATGGCGGGGAAGAAAAGGCCAATTATTTATTATAATTATACATTATGCAAGTCTTATATAATTAAAATTTAAAGGATGAAATAAGTTTGGTAGGACTCTAGACCATAGCGTTGATATTTAAAAGGATATAAATTATATATGTATGTAGCCTATTCGAATATAGAAATATATATGAGAGAGAGAGAGAGAGAGAGAGAGAGAGAGAGGAGAGAGAGGGAGGGAGGGAGAGGAGAGAGAGAGATCAGAGAGACAGACAGAAACTGTTACGGACAACTATACATAATTATGAAAAGTGGAAAGATGTCCAATTGGCTGAATCTCGATAAAACCAGTTTTGAATAGCAAGCTTGAGGAATTAAGTGGTCGATGTGACTATAATCTATATATAGGCCCATAGGCTATATGCATGTAGCCTACACGGTGAGATATCATGTTTACAGAGGCTATATATAGGCACAGTTATGGGATTACAGTTATTATTACGGGTGAATAGGCTATATATTGACTGGAGTGGGCAGTGGCGTAACTAGGGGTCCGTGCGCCCGGGGGCAAGAATTTCCTGAAAATTTTTTTTCAGTTCCGCCAAAATTTCTGATGACCTTTTTTTTACAAAAGTTACTTTTTTAAAACTTTTTCCATAAAAAAAGTAGTTACATTACCAGAAGCCTATTGCCGCGCCCCCAGACTCACGTACAAAAAGTTACTTTTTTTAAACTATTTGTCTATTTTTACCTGATCTCTTTAACAAAAAACACATTTTCAGACCTAATTTTGCGCCCCCCCGTCCTGCGCCCGGGGGCGGCCGCCCCCCCTGCCCCCTCGTTACGCCACTGGGAGTGGGGCAAGAGTTGGGCAAGAGTTGGGCAAGAGGCCTAATTGTAATCGTTTTATGAAAATTTCAAAAGCGATCAGGTAGATCGAGCACCAGGTGAGTTTTAGATGGGGGGCTTACGAAGGTTAGTGAGTTGGGAGTGCTGCAGATCTATAGGCCTATAGTCTGTCCTTTTGGAGAATTTTAAACAACTTGCTGGCGGATTTTGCTCATTTCAACAATGTTATGCAGTTGTAGACTTAGCCTACACTTACAACATAAATCCAGTCCATGCATGATCGACGGGTCAACTGCACGTCTTGTCTAAACTTCCTCAGCATTTGAGCACTTTAATAATGCATAAGACATTGAAAATTGATTGATTCTAAGTTTCACTAGGCCTATAGGCCTACCCATCGTTTCTGACTGTGATGAATTTTGTGGTTATACCGCTTGGACAGTGAAATGGGAGAACAAACCCCACGCACCCCCAGCAGACTATCATATAAGAGACTCGACCAGAAGTCACTCGGAACTTTAAATTAGTATATTACACAGAAAATAATCAACAACCCCTGCAGTTTATGCCCAAAACGTTACCCCCCACTTCTTCTGGCGCCCATGGGAGATTGCTCTCCCAACCTCCCCCTCTCCATTGGTAGACGCCACTGCACTCGAAACCCATCTGCCTGACGCAGAGAAATGAAACGCCTCTAGCCTATGTTCTGACCAAAATGGAGGATATGGACTGCATGTTGTCCTCGGGAAGGCTTATACACGTACTTCACGTACCACGTTCTCTGACGGCACAGCCTATAGGCATATGACAACAACGTAGGCCTATACGTTCTCGTTATGACATCTATTGATTAGCATTAGATAGCACATGGATGTGTGTATTCCACCAGGTGCAACTGTTTTCTACTTTTCTTCTATGCGGCAAATAAATTGATGAAAGAAGGCCGCAGAACATATTCCCAGCATCGATCGATAAGTCGATTTATTCATTCAGCTGTACGTGAATATTGCTCACCTGCCAATCATCCGTATGCCATTGACTCCTCGCTGAAGACAGGCATTTCGCAATCGTTCGATCGGCGATGCGCTCATTTCCTTAATTCCAATCTTG
>JACEVL010000380.1:1060000-1075000 GCA_020284085.1 Aporrectodea caliginosa | reverse complement strand
CACATAAATCTCACCTCCTGATCATCCATTAAAACGTAAGCCTGATGGGCTTGTGGTCAAGTTCACTGAAGGACAATAGTGGAACAAAAGTTTTTAATTATTTTTCTGCCTTTGTGAGAAATTGAACCCCAGACCTTGGGTTGCAGCCAGAATGTTTCTTTATCTTTACTTGGAATATAGGCACACAAAGAGAATTATGCTAGCACTGCCATCTTGTTTTGTAGGAGAGATTTCTACAACATACTTGGTGTTCCAAAATCAGCCAACATCAATCAGATAAAAAAGGCGTATCGTAAACTGGCTAAAGAATATCATCCGGACAAGAATAAAAATGATCCAGAAGCTGAAGATAAATTTCGAGACCTTGGTGCTGCATATGAGGTACAGACACATTCCTTTGCTGCTTGTATCTTAGCACGTTTAACACTGTAATAAGTAGCACTAAGACAACACTTGTCTCTTGTAAGTAGCACCATGATGCTTGACATGCTATAATGAATGACTCATAATTAGTGTTTCCTCTTTGCTCAGTCATAAAGACAAGTACACATAACAACCATGAGTATTACTTATAAAATGAATAAGTAAGTTTCATTAGGCATTTTGAATTTTTGATATTTTGAATGGCTAAATAGTACTGGGACGAAATTATACTCTCGCCCCAGAACCTTGGTGAGTACTGGGGCAAAGTCCCTGTTGCCCCTGTAGAGTTGGTGCCTATGGAGGCATCAGGCCAAGTTTGTGGAGGGTCAGGAAATTTCGGCCCACATTATTGGAAAAATTATGCTTTTTATATTTTTCTGTCTTTGTATTAAAACTGCAGTTGCAATTTTTTGTTGTTCAATGTAGTCTATTTGGCATGTTTAAATTAGCATGTTAAAATTCTAATACTTACACTATGTGCACATCACTGGCACGTGAATGTAGTGTGAACGACATTACATTATTACTGCAAAGGATTGTTAATGAGATATTAAATGTTACGTGAATGTAGGCATCAAGTGTACCATAAAATTCAAATTTGTATTTAGAAGAATCTGATTGTCTGCATTGTTGTTATAGAGCGCTAACAGAAATTGTTTATAATGAAATTCTTCATTTTAAGTCTGTGTTTAATATGTTAGGTTCTGTCTGATGAGGAAAAGAGGAAGCTGTATGATCGAGGTGGTGAAGATGCTCTGAAACAAAGTGGAGGATTTCAAGATCCATTTGACTCATTCTCTAGGTTAATAGTTCATTCTTATTTTCTGTTTTTATACATTTTCTTCATGAGAACTTTTGGAATTTTAACATATTATCTGTTTTCATGTTTAAGTTTATATTTAACGCATTTATATTAAATAAAAATTAGGAAATTTATGGATTATTATAGCTGGATCCAGAATTTTACTGCTAATCATCATTTTTGTGCTTATAGTGTTCAAGAATTTCTACAATTCCTTATGCATTTTTCAGTCTAAAATTTGTTTGAGTTCTACCTTTCAACTGTGAAGGTTATTATGCATTTGCTTGTAATCTGAAACTCTGCACCACTGGGTAATTGCACTTTTTGCATATTTTTTGTGGAATTTAGTGTTTTTATTTTACAGCTTTTTTGGTGATTTTGGTTTTGGATTTGGTTCGTCAAATCAGCATGAGCGCGAAATTCCGAAAGGCGGTGATGTCACCTTAGATATTGATGTCACGCTTGAAGAGCTTTATGTTGGCAATTTCATTGAGGTGGTGAGGTATAAACCAGTTGCAAAGCCTGCTACGGGTACACGTAAATGTAACTGTCGACAGGAAATGAAGACCATTCCACTTGGCCCAGGACGCTTCCAGATGATTCAGCAACAAGTCTGTGATGACTGTCCAAACATTAAGTAAGTTTTATTAACCCTTTAAAGACGAGCGTGTACTAAAATGTATGGGAAACTAATGCAGCTTGTCTTTAAAGGGTTAAGATTTCTTTATCAGTGGTATATGCTGAGCATTTCTTGCTGAAAATTCTTGTTGTAAATGCTGCAGTCTACTATTCTCGTAAAGTAAAGGTGGCAGCAGTTTTGCTAAGTAGTGACCATCAATTGATGACTTGTACATTGTGATAGCAGTGCTGTAGAAGTAGTGCCAGGTTAGATGAGAATTCATTGATTCTTTTTAGTGAAGTCATATGTGCTAATATACGTATCATATGAGACTGAGTTGATGTAGGAAGGGTTGCCATTTGGATTATATTGAAGTTATATTTCCATTTTTATGCCTTCCCTTGCTTAGAATTCTGTAATGATAAGTTTTTTTGCTTTTTGTGACCAGAATGGTTTCAGAAGAAAAACTGCTTGAGATTGAAGTTGAACCAGGAATGAGGGATGGTCAAGAATACCCTTTCACAGCTGAAGGTATCTGGCTGTTCTCAGAAATTCAGTTTGGTTAGATGTCAGTCAGATGTCTTCTTTTAAGGTTTGCCACATCAGTAGTAGAACCTTTGCTGTTCATTCACATTTGCTATTGTTCCACCAAGGAATGAATCCTTAATTACTTTTCCCCAAACTAGACAAAATAAATTACCATCTAAGATCAAGAACTCACAATTTCACCCTCCCGTAGAAGGATGAACGAAATTTTATAGCCCGTATCCTATTTGAAAAAATTTATTAAATACCGGCTTAATCGTGAACAGCCTTATCACAGAGCTATAGATACTCTGCATTGTAAACATGATGCATCTATGTCATCCGGTCTTGAAAGAATAAACGAAAATTGATTGATTGATTGAATTCTCAGACAAAAGGGACATATGCTAGTTTCCAATTCTTGATGGTGCTAAAGTATAGTGATTGGGGACTTGACAGTCAAGCTGAAACAACTTAACCCGAGATTATTACTCAGCAGTTTCTCAACAGACTTTTACTCACATTCATTAGATTACAGCGCGAGTACAGTTTAAAATTACACTACCATGTCAGAATTACTATATTGTAATAGAATGCTAGGTAGCACAAGTTTATGTTTATGCTGTTTGAAGAAACAATCTTTACTAAATATTTAGCTGAACCAAATTAAAGTTAGGGTAGATTTGTGGCAAGCCAGTAATGTTATTGCAATGTGATGCATTTTTATGTATTAGTGATAGTGGCAGAATGTCGGTGCCAAAGTATTATATGAAAGCAAAACAAAGGTTAAAATTAATTTCAACTAACTAGTTTCTTGTTTTCGACTTCCATGAGTTTCACTAGTGAACGTGTCATAAATATTGGTTTGTTTGGAATGACAGTTACTTTAATTTAACACTGTAATGACGAACTGCTTTGGTTTCCCAGTCGCTTCTAGTACACTCTCGTCGTTAAAGTGTTAACAGATTTGACCATGTTGTTCATTTTAGGTGAACCACATATTGATGGAGAACCTGGAGACCTCAAATTTAAAATACGACAACTTAAGTATGTCTATTTTGAAATATTTATTTTAAGTATTTACTAATTTGTTCACCATCAAGTTCTTCACAGATTTAATCATGTTTATTTAATAGAAACAATTAAAGTTTATTAATAATATTGATTCTCAATGTAATTCTGTATTGAGGCTAGTAAATTTATGTTGTTGTCTGCCACAGTTTTTCACGACTAAAAGTATGAAAGTCTAGTTATAAATTTTGAAAACAAAATTTTTGTATTTTAGGCATCCAATGTTTGAGAGGCGTGGTGATGATCTCTACACAAATGTTACCATCAGCCTCGTAGATGCCTTAGCGGGATTCAAGATGAATATTGTCCATCTGGACGGTCATTTAGTTCCAATTCAACGAGAAAAAATAACTTGGTCTGGAGCAAGAATATCAAAAGCAAAAGAAGGCATGCCGAACTATGAAAACAACAATGCGCGAGGAACCCTGTTCATCACGTTCGATGTCGATTTTCCTAAGGGTGAATTATCAGAAGTAGAAAAAGAAGGTAAAGAATGTGTGTTTCATCCATATAGGTCAATCAGTTTCAAACTTTGTCTTGTGAATTAACGCATTGTTTCCTCTTATCACTGTCTCTCGTCTCTTTCCCCTTCTCTAACTTTACTTCTTTCTTCTCCTCTGCCTTCTTTGTTTCAGAGCAATGTTTTCTGGGAGTAGAGGCAGTCTGTGGGTGCTCATAATTTAACTATTTCGTTATTTTGTTTCCAATATGCAGAAACATTTATATACTGTATTTTTGTCTTATATAAATTATTTTATTTTCATTTAATTTTCTGCAGAACATGAATGCATAAATTTAAAGAGCTATTCACTTGTGCCAGCAGATTGGGAAACAGCCCCAAAGATCAGCTGAACAGAGTTAATTTGAAACAACCGACCTTTTTATTTGAGTATTGCTTGTATGTCATGCACTTGATGGAGTAGGCATTTATTTTGCTTGCTGCAAAAAAGTTCACTTCAAAACAACCATTGTTTACCAAACAGAAAAGTTCATTTTTTAGCTTTTTATTGTTGTGTTCGTAATGATTTAAATTTGTTTCTGTGTTGATTTGTAGGTATTAAGAACATTCTGAAACAGGACTCAAGGCAACGCACTTACAATGGGCTCCAGGGTTATTAACAGTGACTAGTGAACTGGTACTAGGCGATATATTTTATCAGGGGATTTTAAATTTGAAGTGCAGGCAAATAAAGAAATGTTGCTATGGTTGGTCCCCTGTATCTCCATGTCTTGAAATTTATGCTGAAGAAGTATTTGGGGTGAAGACACAGCTTACTAGATAGCAGTGGCTCATTGGGATGATAGCAAGTGAATTAATCATTTAGTCATGACAGTGTGGCATATAAAGTGATGATGGTTAAATGAGCAAAATTAGGTACTATAAAATCTCAGTAGTATGAGGGTCGTATACAGTGTTGCTGAACTACACTGGTATTTTAGGTATCATTTTGGTTCCTGGTACTGTGTATATATGAAGCGATGAATTCGGTTGCGAAACAGTCAAGTTCTCATTTGTATATGAAATTTGAGTGTGGAAGCCCACTGTAAATAATACAATGTTCTGTATTTGTAATACCATAAATTTTGCAATGGATTTTGTATTATTTTCGAGTATATTCTTGATTTTTCCAACTGCCCATTCAGAATACCAGAACTAGGTCTCAATATGTTTGTGCTAAACCTCTATGGCATACAAGCCTGAAAATTTTTATTTTGCAGTAGATTACTGCCTATGCCGTTTTGGTTTTTCTAATTGATCGTTATTCCTAAAACAGCTGTCTCCTGTGTTTTTTAAAAATCTTTTTCACCGAATCTGTTTCTGTAGTCTTGTTTTTACTTGTTCTAAATTTTTGTCAGAATCTTCTTGTCTTCCTTTGACTTTCAGTTGATACTACCAAGCAGTTTTTCTTGATTTGGCACCATGTAAATTACATAACAATGTCTGCATTTTAGGTTGTTAGTACTTTCAGAAAAGCAAGCTTCTGAATTTCTCAATTATAATAGGTTGTGTCTCTTGCAATGTTTTTGCGCAACAAATTGCCATATGCAATTGGATTTGGATTTGTTTTATAAAATCTAACAGTATTAATTTTTAGTAATGAAAAACTAATACTAATATGTAGTTCATTAAGGAATTGTGCGTTTCGTAGGGTTGTTGGTAAAAAATTATTTCTTGGGCCAAGAATTTGAAGACAAGAAGATGAATAACATTTTTAGAGTACCGTTAATCCATAGGTTTCGAACATGTATGTTACTCCAGGTTTTGACTTTGTGCCACTTGGTTTGCTTGTGTTCTATATTATGTTCTTGCAAAAGATGGCCAGTGAGTAAAGCAATAGGTAACAGCGACTGTGTTCTGATACAAATGTCTTCATTTGAGGAGATTATATTGGCTTCTGCAGTGTACAATATTAGCAGATCTGTCTTGTAACATGAAGATGAAGAATTTATGGCCTTTGTTTCTAGTATGACTGCATGTCCAAGTTTCGATGATATAGTGCTCGTGTAACTAAAAAAGTTACCACTGACTGACTTTCACATGCATTCGGAGCTCAGTCAGGATTCTCATCTAGAGTTGCCAGTTTACACTGTTTAGTTCTTGGTCTGTAGTGCATTAATTTCAAATAATTTGTGTGTCTGTGGTTTGTATTTTTTCTGCCTGGCTGTCTGTCTCAATGTGTTGTCTGTCTCTCTCTCTCTCTCCACATATAAGCAGGCTGAGCGCCTTGTCCCCACTCACAGACTTCTATTAGGCAGCGCCGTGTTTTCTCTGTTGCTGGTCCTGCAATTTTGAATGGCCTTCCTGTGGCTCTTTGCTTGGTGCCCTTGCCATCACATTTTATGCCAACCTTGAGTGTTCTTTTTAGCCGGGGTTGAGTCAGGAGCACTTCTGAGTAGATAACTGTGAAGGGGTGCTATATAAATCTCCGAAATGAATGAATGAACTGTAATGATCCTCTTTGTAAGAGTTAGCTTATATTTATAGACCTTAGATGTTAATTTTAACCAAAACCTAAAGTGCTTGCAGCTGTTCGTAAATTCTGGTTAAAAATTTAATATAAAATGCTGTTTTTTCAATAAGCTGAACAGGGAACACAATTGTAAGCTATAGGCATAATATTTATGGTAGGCCTAAAATTAAGTTAAGTTCTAAAGATTAAATGTTGCCTGGAGTTTGCATATGCGCGAAAAGAAAATATTCCAGCTGACCTGATCGAAATGTTTCTGTTTTGAAAAAGATGTAATTGTAGACAGCTTTGTCATTGTCAACGGACAGAACAGCAATACAACATGCAGAACAGCGAGAACTGATCTAAACTAACAAGTCCTGACATCGTTTCATTCTACCGAAATATGTCAA
The DNA here is from genome assembly GCA_020284085.1 of Aporrectodea caliginosa. Taxonomy (NCBI): domain Eukaryota; kingdom Metazoa; phylum Annelida; class Clitellata; order Crassiclitellata; family Lumbricidae; genus Aporrectodea; species Aporrectodea caliginosa. The sequence continues at coordinate 1,068,199 of JACEVL010000380.1, read as the reverse complement.
CAGTAGACATAGATGTTTTGTATACAATTAACAGCGCAAGAATTCGCTATCTAATTACTGACCCCTCTGTTGAGACTGCTGCTGCTGCGAGGGTGCATACCAGTCGCCCGTAGCAACACGCGTAAGTCATTCAACCGGTGAAATATGGGTTTGGTGTTGATGTTTTGCTCTGATCCTCCGCCGTTTGTCGCCCTGGCTCTTCCTCTGGTCCACTGATATCCAGCGGACTCTGATTCCAGACGCTTCAACTTCCAGTCCAGTCTGGAGTCATGACGGCGCACGACTGCAGCTGCAGGACCCCGCATGGATCGGTTGCCATCGCCTGCAAACCTCCAACTGTCGTCTTCGTGTGGCAGGTGGGGAGACCGCTTTCCGGCGAAGTGGATGGCGTTGCACTGGCACAGGTTTCCACCAAGACCTTGCAGACACAGCTTGCGACAGTAGGCTGCCTGCTCGAAGGATGCTGCAGCGGTTGCTGAGCATCTGTGCAGAAGTAGGAAGGAGCAACAGAGAGTTAGCACTGGCAGCAACAGTCCCATCGACAGGCGACTCTTCAGCGTTGGCATCGTTTTGTCTGCTCCAGTTGAGTCGTATGGTATGCGATGGTGTTTATCAGCACTTGAAGTCGTCGTCTTTTGTGGTCTCCTATTTATACCCATTCGATCCACCTTCAAATGTCGTCTTCTATCCCAATTTGCTAATGATCTTCATTGACAAATTCTGTTAATCTTTCCAATTAGTAAACCTATACAATTAGTGCCGTATTCAATTGACAGGCCAATTCGGTATACACAAATCCCTGAACTTGGTCGACAGCCAATATGTGTATTAATTGTCTTCAGACAAACGACCAACCGGTATGCGATAAGACGTATAATTTGCTTTGAAGCCGTATAGTTTTTCCTGCATAGACAATCGCAGCTGAAATATCGAACATACGTCTGTTGTCCCGACGTCATTCATTACAGTAATTGCATAGGGATCGAAGATAAGTGAATACTTTTGTGGCGAATATCTTGTTTTATATTATAGGCCTCAATAATATGCGTTCTGGTGACAAAAGGCTACAGTCTACATGTAGTTTGAGCTGGTTTGCATTCGCTTAGCGTGGAGTATTAACGGCGGACAAGTTAATAGCTTTCATTGTGAAATGTCAATTTACTATTTCTGGCAAAGCCGCAGAGACTCTGCCGCCAACCCGTTCTGTCTCACTCTCGCCCGTCCTCTGAACGCCAGAGTTAGGCTATTGTGCTCAGTTTTTCATGGTTTGCGACCTCCATCAAGTGACTGATCACAGAATAGATCAAGCGTAGCCAAAGTGCAACTGGGCATTGACTTCTACAGTGGATAGCCTACTGAACTCAGTGAACTGGGCCGTATTTCAATAGTCTGCGCTGTAATGCCATGCATGGTGACTGCAGCGCTCCTTAATACTTTCAAACAGACAAGTACGCAGTATGATTACAATATTATTCATAGTATGAACGGATGATCACAAGTTATTACAGGAGAGAATTTAACTGTTTGGCAGCCATGCAAGGCGCCCATCACGACCTATTGCTCAGTTTATGGATTTCATTAATTCGACCAATTCTGTTTATATTGTATAGGCTAGTATACGACCTCATACTGTGCACGCTACGCCTATAAATTGTAATTGAACCTTTGTATAGCACCACTCAGAGATTCAGAGGCGCTCCCGAGCCTCCGGACCCAGGTCAGTGCTGTCTGTAACAAATAAGATGGTCTTCATGCGTTTCCGAAACAGCTGAGGAAGAGAAAGGCTGAGGAGCTGAAGACGCAATTCATGCGGAAGGCGGTTCCAACTAGAGGTTATAAACTTATAACAATCCATTTTAGTTAGGCCTAGGTTTCAGAGACGTACCAGGAAACAATTTCGTAGGTTTTTTAGTTTTCCATTGGACATGGTCGTATTTTTCTACATTTTTAGTCTTTTTATAACAGTAATGCATTTATTTAGGGGTTTGAACCCGTAAAACCACCCCCTAAATACGCCCATGCTAGCTAGGTTTATCATATTATAGGACGACCCCTCTCATCTCACCAATTAAGACCTAGAGCACACAACCATACTCTCCCACCCAAGGACAACTCTCAATTTATTCCCAGATCATTATATAAAGGGCCGTATTAAGGCTAGTGCGGGCCCGGTGCTGTGGTAATGGTGTGGGCCCCCCTCTGACGAAGTCACGAAGGTCCCCTCTGACAACAACCGGTCCACCACGCACATATTAGCATGCTTACTAATGAGTAGGCCATATTAACTGCGTAAAGACACAATATACAATTAACGTTACATTACTATCTGCACATCTCGCTCTGTAACATGATCATCAACTCACTTCTACTACTGAACGGTATACATACTAGTAAAGAAAAATGCATTTCACTTCAGCTCGTTCACTACCTCGACCCCAACTCACTAATGCCTCCTCTCCAATCCGGCTTTAGAAAGTACCACTCTACTGAATCTCTCATGACCCGCCTTCTTGCTGACGTCTTTAGCGCAGTCGACAACGGTCACGTCACTCTTCTTGCACTGTTCGATGTCAGTGCCGCCTTTGACACTGTGGACCATGCCATCCTCCTCGAACGCTTATCTAAATCCTTCGGCACCAGCCAGCGCATGCAGCTGCTTCACTGGTCGCGAGGGTCCTTGAGGCCACCACGACGCTGGACCTTTGGATGTCTTCTAACCGTCTCCGCCTTAATTCTGACAAAACTCAATTCATCTGGCTTGGCGGTAGAGCCCAACTAGCCAAGATTGACATGGAATTTCTCCGCGCTACTTTCCCAGAAGTCCACTACTCTGTCTCAGTTCGGGATCTGGGCGTTACCCCGGATCCAGTTATCTCATTTTCAGACCATGTCAATCGCATCTCTCGAACATGCCTTTATCATCTACGCCAAATTCGCACCATCCGTCACTCACTCTCTCCTCACGCGGTCAACACTCTCGTCCATGCATTGATCTGTACTAGGGGTTGACTTCGGCAACTCCATCTTTGCTGGTATCTCTTCACTAAACCTCTCCAAGCTTCAGTCCATTCTTAACGCCTCCGCCCGCCTTATTTGTGGTCTCCCAAAGTATTCTCACATATCTACCTTCATTCGGGAAACTCTTCACTGGCTTCCTGTACCCCAGCGCATTCAATTCAAAATTCTCACACTTAGGCCTATGCGCAACTCTCTGCTCGGGGTAGCTCCTTCATACCTTCAGGCCTTATGCACATCGGTTTCTACACTCCCTGGTCGCTCTGCTCTGCGCTCTGCCGCCAGAGGCCTTCTGGCTGTCCCTCGCATGCGTGGTGCAACTGCACAATCCAGAAGCTCTGCTTATGTCGGCCCCTCCAGTTGGAACCTTCTTCCGCATGAATTGCGTCTTGAGCTCAGCCTTTCTCTTCCTCTGTTTCGGAAACGCCTGAAGACTATCTTATTTGTTAGAGCGCTGGGTCGGGAGCTCCTCTGAATCTCTGAGTGGCGCTATACAAATGTTCAATTACAATTACAATTTACAAGATATTGTCAACTTGATTTGCTGCATCGTTCGCTTTTTTATGAGATTGAAAATGCAAGACTTTGAAGAAGCATCTGTCTCTCGTTTGTATTCCTGGCTTTCACTAATCTTTCTTTCCTTATTAAGCTCCAGAGTTCTTATGATAATTTATCTTCTAATTCATCATCAACTTAATGGAATATAATATCAAATATTGCTAATTTGGCATCAATTTTATTATGAAACTTACATCCAGCATTAAGTTAAAGAATTATTCATTTTGATAGCCTATAGTAACTCAAATTTCAATTAATAAATTTACATCCAGTAAAAAGATTCTATGCCTGCCAGAAAACTCATAGCCGAATCAATTCTAGGCCGTCAATTCTAGAATCTCAAAATACTGATAGACACATTCTTTATCAAATTCAAGTAATTCAATTATTCAACTATACATGTAGGGCCTAATATGACCACAGAAGTTTTGACCGAAATATCAAAATCGTCTGACAGCCTTTAATTATAACGACGCAGCTAGGATTATCATTTAACCGGAGGGGTTCTTAATGCGAAGTGCTAACCACGCATACGATTCTGGTGGAGTAGGCTATAGAATTCAGTTAGAAATCGAAATTTGTCTGCATCAGTTAACTTTGCACCAACAGCTAATCCAAAATCATTCTTATGAGTTATGAGTGATGAGTCTGTTGACCGGCTAATCAAGGGGTCCGTGGATGGGCACAGGCATAGTAAAGGGTATGCAGTGGCTGTGCCTGTACGCAAAAAGATAATCATCCTTGGCCGTATATTGTCGCGTATCTTGATGTACAACTGTGTTCGTTTCTACTGTGGGTCAAATTCTTCGACCCACCAGGCGACCTAGATAGACACAACACATGTAGGCCTATGCCTATGTGGAACTGTGTATCATGTTTCATGAAGCATTCGTCATAATTATATATGTAGGGCCTACATACTGCATTAATGATTAGGCCAAAACAAAACCCACAGGTTTCTTCAGTTTGAACTATGTTTTAGACATTTCCAGGCCCCTGCCAGGGGCTCCTGCCATAAAACAGGGCCCCGGGTATCAACCCCTCACTGACTCCCCGGGTCTCCCTCTCTCATCGGCCCTGGTTCAAGCACATTAAAAAATTCACTTCTGAAAATGCGGGCCCCTCAAAACTGCGGGCCCGGGTGCTGCAGCACCCTTAGCACCCCCATTAATGCGGCCCTGTCATTATATAAAAATATTTACTAGTTTATTCTAAAATATTCTAATGAACTTTAATTATTCTTTATCACTCATGTTAGCATTTCTGCGTTTTTGTCAGATTGTTTTCTCAATTAAACGAATATATATATACGTTAGATTAAACACTAGCCAATTCTGAGATTTGTGTAGCGTCACTGCAGTGGCGGTTTTACCGAGGGGGCTAGGGGGCAAATACTGAGGGCGGGATAGATTTTCTAACCCGCAAATGGAATTGAGGTGCATGCTTTGTAGTGAGGTATAGTCTTCTCTCCACAATAAATTCAATTTTAATTTTTATAGTCAAACTGGTGCATTTTTGGACAATTATCAGATACAATGAATACCCATGCCGTCTTCAGCTGTCGACGGGAATCCGTTGGTTTGTTCATCGTGTGTGCGTGGGCCCGCCACTGGTAACTCTTTCAGCTTAGTTACCATGCATTGTTTTGCTAACTGATTCAATATATTCGTCGTAATGACATTTAACATTATAATATTATAGGCTAGCGCAGAGAGCGCCTCTGAGTAGATATCTTGAAGTGGCGCTCTATAAGACATGATTTTCAGACAGACTGCATGGATTAGGCTACACGATGCGGAATATGTTTTACAATTTCTGATGACTATGCCCTATGCTTTTCCTGATTTAATCACATAATTCACATTTGCAAGGCTAACATTAACAATTCCTGTATCTTCAGCCAATTCCGAAAGAAGCTTTTCAACCCTGAAGAGTCAAAACTTATCTCAGGTTAAACGTGTCAAAGCAGAGATTGAATCACCTTTGCATTCTTAGTATTTAGAAGGAACTTGGTCTTTCACTTAGTCTTTCACTTCTTCAAGATATATCAGCAGTTGTTGATAAATTTGCTCCCATAAAAAAATGGGCATCTTAATTTGTTGCTGAAAATTTAAAATATCTGGGTATAATCTTGCTAAAACTTTGCAAAGAGGTAGAAGATGTTGCATGAACAATAAAAAGGATCAAGTACTCGATACAAAAATGTACTACACAGATGAAGTTTTTTCGATCAGCTTTTCTTTTTTCATACGGACATAATCGTACTCTAGAGATTATTCTGTTTATCAGAACGTCGGCCAGACAATATTAATTTTCAGTTCAGTAGGTTGCTGAAACGGGTAAACGGGGTCAGCACGCTCAGCAGTATGAACACGTACATTAATGAGAAGGGGCTAATTACTTTTTAGCCCCCCCAGTCCAAAAAGTCTAGAACCGCCACTGCGTCACTGCATCATACACGTACGCCTAGGCTACATCATGTGTATTATGTATCGACCTGTGTTCATCAACCTGAATGGCTGTTGAACAAGAAGCCAAGACAACAGATGTCGCCCTCAGCGAATACAGACCATGCAAGCAGGACAGCCTACAAGCAGCAGCGGATCGCTCAACTGGAACTTCTCGTTTATTACGACCATAGGCCCTATACTTAAATTCAAGCTGCACCTGCATCGTGTAGGCCTCGATCTACGCAAGGCGGCAAGGGATTGACAGTATACCACGTCTCTAAAGATGCAGCCACTAAAACTCCACCAGCCTGTTGATTTTAAAGGCACTAGGCCTATATGTTGTATACGGGCTACTGATATACAAGTAATGGGGAATTAAAGAGTTGAAGTCGCTTGTATGAAACCTAGGTTTTTATGGGGGGGTGTACTAATTAGACATCACAATGACACAGCCTCACACAGGCCTGTTAATGTAATTTATCATAAAAATTATGCGTGTGTAGAATGACCATGGCTTCTGCCTTCAATGCTTAGGCCTATGATAGCCTATCTGAATGTGGGCTTAACTCGGGAAGCTTCAGTGTCATGCATGCATTTCAATCTAATACTGCGGTTGTTTGAATGACACAGTTCTCGCTGATGGTCTTACAAGTCGTGAAAGCAACAGAGCGGCAGAAGCAACATATTATTCTATCGATTTTCTTCTATATCTATTCACATCAACCTAAAGCGCCTTCGAGGTTAAATTGTGTCACGTATGCCTACGCTATATGAAATAGCAGCAGGTAATTTCTCAGCGTAGGCCTACACAACAGCTGCGTATGTGAGACCAGCTCATTGACTATTGCGATCAGACAAATCAAATCCGTAAGAGCCGACTTATGAGTCAGTTTCAGTGCAAGACTGAGCCTTGTAGTAAGGTTTGCAAGACATGAGAGCCAATATATATGTCAAGATGAAAAATGCTCATATTGCTGACTGCAGGAAGGTGAATGATGGAATCAGAATAGGACAATTTAAACGTAGGATGTACGTTTTAAAGGAAATGTTCCCTATGAGAAAGTGCAAAAGTACAAAAGAGTCCATGGAGTATGAGTGAAGATCTGTTGGGATATTTGTTAACAGAGTTAGTGCAACTGGACAGAACTGCACTTGCAGAATTTAAAACTAAGTGACAGGAGGATAAGCGAGTCATAGGTCGGACTGGTTTGGTCGTCTTTTAAATTGCTGACAACTGCTAGAAGGCTGATTCGAACAGACCTCCAACATGTAGGTCCTATAATGGATGCAAAGACCGACGCATCAATCGTTGTCTCTATCAATACAGAATTCAGCCAAATCCAGTAACGAAAAATATCTTTTAAACGTGATCAATATTCAGACCTTTTGGTATACAGTGACTAAGAACAGGTGGGGCGGAGTATAATTCGCCAGCCGAATACCTGCACAGGCCACCTGTGATTAACGATGTTTTTTGCGTATACAGTAGGCCTATGCTTTATAGTCACTGATGTATGTAACAGGTGTCTCTTAGGCGTGCAATGTCCCACTGCAGCGTCGAGATATTGTCTACGGCCACGTGCTACTGGTAATGATTTTCTCGCCGCATCCTATGAAAAGCGCCATCTCTCGATCGGCGCTATAAAGTCGCCTGCAGAAGAGGCAGACGACATTTTCATCGTGACCAGCACAGACCGCGTTAGACAACATGTAGCCTCTGTTCGTGCAGAAAGCGCTACTTAAAAGCAGCGTACACGATACGCGGTTTGTTTCGTTAAGTTTTGGTCAAAGTACGGCAACGAAGAAGACAAACAGATCGGGAAAGCAACTGACTTAGCAGGTACGACATAGACTAGGCTCAGGCACAGCCGCATTATTAGGCTATGCAGGACTATTTCAGAAGACTAATTAGATCAGCTATAGGCCCTATAGGGCATCTGCTTAGTCTTCTGACATGAGAAGTAGTGTGTAATTTACCGCTCTTTGTAAGATTCTGTAACTATATTGACATGCTGGTCTTCATGGTAAGTTTGTAATGCACATCCTATATGCAGTGAAACTAAAAAAGTTGGAAGTTTGTCTATCTACCGCTACACGAAAAGTCACTTGTGGAGAAACTAGCTATAGCTTTAATATAAGGATTAGGTTTGAAGAAATAAGAAAGTGATTATATAAA